>JAPEIX020225770.1:0-15048 GCA_026122405.2 Zoanthus sansibaricus
CTCGTTCAGAACGGGTCGAAAATTTGATTTTCTCCAAAATGATAATCAGAAAACAGTTATTAGTTTAATATCATAAACAAAATAAATCACAAAATTTCCCGCTCTTAGACGTGACGCGCGACAACAATGTTAATCGGTTGGTCAACAATTTTTGACATGTTGACCAGCCGGGAACATTTTATTTGAATTCATCCATGTGATTCTCCCTATAAGAGAGCGTTTCGAGTCGAAAGCGCACTAGCTATATAGCATTTTTTTTATTCACAAAGTTTTAAGACAACTCTAATGACACGTAAAAAGAAGTAAAGAGAAGCTAGAAATGTTATTTTTCTGAGCCGTCGCGATTGTCAGTCGCATTCTTGTCCTCGTTGCTTAAACGCGAAACAGCGCTATAAAAGGGCGGCCTGTGGTAAACGATCGTCACCTTCAGTTGTCACTCAACCGCCGAACGTCACATTCATCTCACCTCTGTCTTTTATTCAAATATGGTCAACCACTTTGAAGGAACAAGCAGATCCTAAACTTGTCAGCCCGCTACCGCTCCAATTTGTGGCGAAACGCCGCCACATCACAGAATGAAATTTTGGTCTTTTTTGGACTGTTTGTTTCGTGCGGCAAATTTTCACAATAAGCTGCTGTCCAAGTAAATTGTTTGTTAGAGATTATGCCTTCGGTGAACTAATTTTGGCACAGATATAAACCGACTTTTGACAATTCGCCCTCACGGTGGGCGTGGTTGACACAGTTGGTAAGATCTCTGACTTCTTTCCCCGGGTCCCCGGTTCGATCCCCGGTCGTATTCCCGGCATTTCGCCGAGATTCGAATATTTGCGCGACCTTCTTTCCCGCCTAAGCCAACTCAGCTTTCCATCCTTCCGGGGTAGGTAAATGAGTACCAGAGTCCAGGGGGAGTCAAAGACTCTCATCCCCATGCCCTACAGAAACCGCAGATAAGCGCCGTCTCCATAGGCCACTAGGCTCGAAACAGATTTAGCTTTTTCCAGAGCAATTTGTGAAGCCATTCTTATCGGCATAATTAAACTTTTGTTTCCGTATTAAGTTTGCGCGTTTTCCAAAAACCGCAATTTCGAGAACTGTGTATTGCATCACTTGGTTTCTGTGTGAAACAATTTCAATCTACTGCTCGTTTTTTTTTTCCTCAAAACTACTTGAAGCATATGAAACGAAATAACTTGTCAATAAGACTGGGAAACGTCAGTTATTATATTAATTAAGTTCTGCTCTCATCTGTATTATTTCAAGTACCTTGCATTAATTACTGTTACGATATTTGTGTTGTATTGTTGCTGTTATGTGTCACTTTTTTTAGTGTATTTTCTGATACTTGTGATTATCTTGTAACAATATCACTAATCTGTTTCTCGCACTCACAGCACTATCCGTTCTTTCATACCTGAAAACCGCCATGTGTAGGGTACCGGTGTTGTTTGCTACACTTGTACCCTGCACAAGGTCCTCAAACGTTATCTGGTTAGATATGTTACTTTACTATTTCCAGGTTAGGCTACAAATAAACGTATTTGTCGATGGGTTAGCTGAGCCGGTCTGTATCGCGGTACGGATGTACTTGTAAAGTTTGGAGAGCTTTGCATCACCACACTTCATCTTCTCATGGTCCACTCTTACCTTCCCACCCCATCCCCGGCAAAACATTTTTCGTTCATCTATATAACTCCGTAGACTCACGCTAACCATGGCAAAAGATTTTAATTCTGATCTTAAGACAAACAGAATGAAGGATCACTTTGCATGATGGTTTTAACAACTCCGCAAAGGGATTTGCAAACTTTTAGGACTTTCTGCAATTTAAGAGTTATTTATATAGATTAATAACGTAACAAGTTAAAAAATTTACTCATAACCATTCAATATTTGTTATCATTTTTATCAATTCAAAAGTTTCGCAATTTACAGGTTTATCACTATCTTTGTTCTTAAAACAAAGAAATAGAATCTTACACTAGTTAGTTTTAAACTATTCCCTAATGGAAATGTTAGGCTAAAAGCCTGGAGGCAAATATCGAAACAGCCACTGAATCTAGGAGTGGGACTTGCAATTATACAGAGTAGTTCACTGAGAAAAACAAAACACAAAGAACAACTTCTATATAAGTAAAAGCTTTCAAGGGTCGATTTATTTTTATCCTATCTTTATTTCCGCTTGTCCATTGGGCCTTCATTGGTTTATTTTTGCCGATATTGTCATTCAACCGAATAAAATAACATGTAAAATTGATCGAAAGCTACTAGCACGCAAGCTGGCTAAATATAAGACCAGGTGCCAAACCCTACGATCCACACGCATCTTCGACCTGTTGCATTTCGCCTATCGTATATCACTTGCTCACAACCGTATATTGGATATAAAGAAAAACTGAAATAGATATTGCAACAAAAATCATAAACAAGAATTTGTAAGTTATACTAAAGACAGACATAAATTTTTCGTGACCTCATGTATTTTTACCCGGGTCTGTTGCTCCTCCCCCTTCAACTTAATTGAATATGCAGCGCTTGCTTAACACCACCAACATTATAATCAGTAATTTTATTTCATGCCTTTACTTCAGCAAGTGAGTTCATTGTTGTTCATGCAGCCCAAGACAAGTTTAATTTATTGCAGATATTTTAGACTAATGTTAAACTGAGGTTGCCAGAGTTTTCAACCATCTCGTTTTAAATAGGATTATTCCGAGTTTGCATGATTGGGTAAAATTTCCGTGTCGGCGCACACTTAACAATTATCGCCGGAAGTGGAGTTAATTAGTAGTGGTTATAAATAATAAATATATATATTTTAAATATCTATTGCTAGACACCGACACTGGAGGAGACAATTGTTTTAGTATTAAACTAGCCGTTGATTAGCATTTTTTAATATAATTTATTTTTAAAATCTGTGTAAAAACAAGTTTTACAACCACACCAGCCTCCCGCAATCTATCTCACACGCGATCAACAAACTTACCATTAAAAATAAAAGGAAAGAATAGAACATAAAAAGAATAGAAAGTTGCTATCAAGCAATGTCAATGAAGCACGAAATAACGTTGCTTTCTTTGTGTTTGAAGGGTTTTCTTCCTCATTAAATTCAAGAGTTCTAAACGGGATCACTATTTGTTTATGTATGAGTGACCGAAGTGAATAGCGCAGGATATTCAGTGTTTTGATGAACCAATCAGAGCGCGCGAGAAGTGCTATTCACCTTCTAGGTATATTAGTACTTCTATACTAATATCCGGGAAGAAACTGCATGCATAAGCAATTATGCTCCAGCACGGAAATTATCCTCATGATTGAAATTAGGAAATCCGTCTCGACAACCGTGATTCTATGTTAACCTGAAATCTAGCTTCAATTGCAATAATCGGGCAAGAAATTGTTCCGTGATACCATAACCGCAGACATTTCCTTTCTCTTCATGTAAGGTTATCTGTGAAAGTCTTGGATTCGGGATCCCAGGTACTGGACTCAAGATTCCACTTAAGTGGTTTCTGTATTCCAAAGAGTTGGGTTTACGGATACGCAAACAGCGTTAGTGTACCGCGCCCTGCCGTTATTGTATTCGATTTTACTGCGCATATCATGTACGAAGTTTCTTTATACGCTTATTTGTCTAAACACTATAATAAGGATAATTTGTTTAACGCCGCCTGGTTACTCTAGTTGGTTAGGTGCCAGTCTATTGTGCGGGAGGCTAGGGTTCGATTCCCGGCCGGACCAACACTCAGGGTCTTAAGATAATTGAAGAGAAAGTGCTGCCTTTGCTGTTACATCTGCAAATGGTTAGACTTTCACGCCTTCTCGGATAAGGACGTTAAACCGTAGGCTCTCGGGGACATATCTGTTTTTATGTGTGTGTGTGTCTATCATGTGAAAGATCTCCGTCCACCTTAGAGTGGTAAAGATGGTGTCCCCAATTAGTAAGCCTTTGGCCAGCTAGAAGTCTTGACACCTAAATAAAGTCTTTATTATTATTATTTTTTATTATTATTGTACTTCTAATAATACATCTGTGTTTGCGTTTGCTTCAGCTCCATTCACACTAAAATGATTGAAAAGTAAGAGCGAACGCAGGAGCAAGGCGTGCGCAAGAAAAAGGCTTTTGCGTTTAGGTCTTCATTGTTTATATTCACACTTGGATTTCTAACTCTTGCGCGCTTGTATATGGGTCTGTGTTGGTGTTTCTAGTGTGAACAAGCATCTCAATTATACAATAATATTAATGAAAGATAAATAAATAAGACTTTAGTTAGGTGTCAAGTCCTCTAGCTGGCCAGAGGCCTACTAATTGGGAACACCATCTTACCACTCTAAAGACCTTTCACATGACACACACACACACATGTACATAAACACATATATGTGTTTCTACGGTTTAACGTCCTTATCGGAGAAGACGTGAAAGTCTAACCATTTGCAGCACTTTTTCCTCAATTATTTTAAGACCCTGAGTGTTGATCCGGCCGGGAATCGAACCCGAACCTCCCGCATGATAGACTGGCACCTTACCAACTAGGCTAACCAGGCGGTGATTATAAGCTGTATGAAAAATATAATAATAAAATAGGAACCTTGGTAGAGTTTTAACAAATTTACATAAAAGTATGGAGAATAAGCCCAAAATAACGCACCCTCTGATTGGCGAAGTTCCGTTTTATAAAGCTGAATAGGAATCACGCGATGAGGTCATGCAACGCAAGAAAAGTTTTTCACAAAGATGGAAGTTCTTCAAACACTTGGGTTAGAACCGACGAGGTTTCTGTCAACACATGTTTGTAAAAAAAGTTAAATTTACTTTGAAATGTGTCGTTTTTTTCTTAAAATTTTGTATAAGTCTGCTTTTTGAGTCCTCTCTTTGGAAAGATAGAAGTGAGGTTATTTTCTAAAGCGAATAAAACATTATCGCTTGTGTTTCTAGACAATATCACAATACGCTATAGATAGGATCCTGCGCGTGCTCTGATTGGTCAAAAATCCATGTTTTATCAGAGTATAAAACATAGAAAAAGCGTGTTTTATTGTTATTCGCCACCGGGCATTCCTCTTGCCAACATTTTTGTTAGAGATGGCGGAAAACATTATATATGAAGACACTTATGATGAAGTTCTCTTAAAAGCACAAAAGCAGCAGAAAGTTTGGAAGACGAGAGCAATTTATCAAATAAACAAGAAGCAAACCATGTTTTTATAAATTGCGGCAGTTTGTCGATCCGTGTGCTTTGTTGTTTCTACTCGCGGCGCGTAAAATCTATATCACAAAGCAAATTGAAATAAATTAGCCTAAACCGCGTATTGCACTGTGATAAAACACTCCAGAGATTTGAGAACACTCGAGAAATGTAGAAAACACCCACCTGTGGCTCGTATTTTCTACATTTCCCTCGAGTTCTCAAATGCCAGTCATGTTTTATCACAGTATAATACACGGCTTAGGCGTCTTTATTTGTTAAATAGAAAACGATATGATGTGCAGAACACTTGAAAAGCGGAAAGAAAACTCGACTTTGCCTCGACACTTTTTTTGTGTTTTCCTACGGCATAACGTCAGCTCGCAGGACTTTACTTTCTATTAGAAACTTCTAGTATAATTGTCTAGAAACGCGTGATCCTGTTTTATTCCCTTGATATCAATTTGTTATAAAAATCAAATATAAATACACTTAAGTCTTAAAAACAGTTTCGGATTTAAAGGCTTCCTTGACGAAATGCATTTTTTAAAGACGTTTTTAAAACTTTATTAAATTGGCCAGTTCCTAATTTTAAGAGCTAAACAATTCCATAACTTTGGTGCTGCACTGAAAAATCGAATACTTACTACTTAGCCTGACAAAAAACGTTACAGTCATTTCTAAGTAAACCACAACTTGATCTTAAAGTATACCGGTTTTTTTTTCCTGTTTAGAAATAAGTTCTGGATTTTTCAACATAAATGCTATGGAAAGTTTTGAAAATATTTTGGAAATATAACGTGTTTTTTCTTCCCAAAATACATTACCTTGCACTCTGCATGTGAAAGGTCACAGGATTATCTCTCAGCTCAGCCCGCTACAGGGGCTTGCACGTGTTCGCTTTCTTGCTCGCACGTGATTTGAGTTGTGTCAGATATTGCGCAAAATTCCTTGAATATTTTAAGGGATTATTCTCTTGAATTACAAAAGATGCTATCTCTCGTTACAACATAAAATGAGCATTCATCCGGTCTATTAACAAGATTTTATCAACCACTCCTTGCTACAATCAATTTACGGGTTAGTGACAAGTGTTAAACTTTTGACACATGAGGCTTTTTTTCCGGTAGTTTTCAGAGGAACTGCGTTAAAAAACGCATTTCCAAATAAATTTTGGCGCGTGATCTTTTTTTTTTTGTATCTGTAGCTGTAAATAGCCTCAGAAGTTACGAGACGAATTGCGGAATTAGGTTTTTTTTCTAAAATATAGCATTGTTATCAGGATTCATAACATAAATTTGTCAAAAAATATATACTGATAAATAAGTGTAAAATACAAGCTTTAATTCGGCAACTAAAACTGGTGCCTTCGTCGAGTAAAAAGATTTAATAATTGACAAACATATGGAAGATATTATAAAAATGAATAAAATGTAAGTGAATACTATATAAAAGATAAAATAAACATAAAAGGCGAAGGTGTTAAAATTAATGTTTGTTTAAAACAATATCATATTGTCCCGGGAGAGTAAAAGAATTATTGTCCGCTTGATCAGTTCTTGCTGTGTGTCTTTTAATCGCCTTATCAATAGTTTTAGCATTTTTAGAATCAATTGAAATCGATTTCTGTAAGATCATCTTTTGAAACGAGAGCGTTATCGCCTTTAGCTATTGGTTATGTACCAAAGTCCAGTGCATTTTGTTTGTTTACTTAATTAAACGTTATCCGATTAAACCAAGTAAAAAAATATTAGTTTCCCGTCCTTGTCGCTTCATTTTTCTTTTTTGTGATTTCTTAAAATCTTTTTTAAAACCTTATACTTACTGAAAATTTTGAAAAACCAACAGAGACTTGATTTATTTTCGGGAGAGAGCGAAAGAAGGATGAAACCGGCGTGGTGTTGCGAAAATCGCTTGTAATTCTCACTTCTGATTTCACGTGACTTGGCCTTCACTTGAGATGAAATGTAGGTTGTGCAATACGGTTTTACTTTAAAAAAACAAAGGTGTTATAAAACTTTAGTAAAATTACTTAGGCGATTTTATAATATAGATAGGACCCCTGCGTTTCCCACGTGTTCTCAAAAGCCAGTCGTGTTTTATCACAGTGTAATACACGGCTTAAGCTTCTTTATTTGTTGAATGGAGTTTCCGGCGATAGTCACTCATCATGCCACCTAGCGCGAGCTGATTCTCGCCGGCGTGAAAACAAATTTAACATAAAGGAGAAAACTAATTTCGGAAAACACTTAATGGATAACACTTTTTGAAAAGTAATACGTAATTAGTGAAAGATAAAACTCCGGGTTGAAATATTTTAGATATCGATACGCGCAACGCGCTTCTAAGCAGATAACAACAAGAATGAACGAATAAAATTTTGCACAAAATTTCCATTATTTATTTCGTTTCCATTATTTATTTTGTTGGACTACTAAATTGTTCACTATTTATTTCGTTGTGGTCACAGTAACTTAATCCAGATCAGAGATGAATTTTTGAGGAAATTTCTCAAGGTAAATTCCAATTTTTCTCTATTTGATGACTCAAGTATTTTCCACTAAATAATATCGATGAAAGATAAAGTAACATACAAAATTATTCACAAATCATCATGAGTGTATATCATGACACATTAGTATTAAAGCTTGTTTTTCTTTTTAGTACAATTTAGCCCGAAATTACATTACATAATTATTGGATTTTACTAATGTAAACGTTTAATATTTTCAAGGTACCAATAAATTACTATTATTATTATTATTATTATTACATACATATAAACATGATTTTAAAACTTCAAAACACATGCAGTGATTTAGTACAGTCTTAATCTTTAATAATTCACTGATTTTACAAGGAAAAATGTATTGTTTGCCTTTTACAATGCAACTGCATGCATAAATAAGTATGTGTCAGGGAGGAAATAATTGCTGAAGAAAATGCCTAAAAACTTCTTTTAAAACAGTATTATATCTTATGTGTAACACCAAAGACACAAAAATTTTAACAAGTTGAAGTTAAAACAAAATGAATATAAAATTAATAAAATATAAAGCAAATTTAAAAATAGGGGTAATTTCCATACTGGGGTTTAAAGTTTTGGTTTCCTGTTGGGTTAGGATTGGAATAATTTCCAAATTGAAGCATACTTATTTATGCATGCAGTTTTATCCTGAAACTTACTATAAAAGTTAGGGTCTGGGTAAGGGCTAGTTTGCATGATTAAACATTAGTAGGTATGCTCCAAAACGGAAATTATTCCACTTTAACTTAGGATTAAATAAATAGAATATTATAGGTAAGATTTCTATGAATAATCAAGTATGCCCCAATTCAGAAATTTTATCGAAATTCATTATTAAACGAAAAATAACCGATTGTTAACCAAACAAACAGGTAAACAATGTTTAATTATTCGAAACCAAACCAGACCCTGAGGCAGAAGCTCTTTAAACTAATACTTATACGTAATTAAACATTTCCGTTGCCACCTCTTCTAAGTTCGTTATTTTTAGAACGATTGACTGCTGAAACTAGACAAAAATCTACAGTACCTAGTCCTGTGCCATAATTTCGTGGTGTAGAAACCAGGATAAAATACAACGAATAATACAAAGTTACAAAAAATTAGATAAATTGAAGACAAAGGAACGTTCGCCGTTGTGACAATATTACAATTTCATTATATATATGCTAGGATAGGAACAAAAAATATAAATTTTAAGCTCTAGATAAGTGCAGATTATCGCCGCAGTTGAATTATTTTCATTGTAAGATCTCTTGCTCAGAACTATATATCTATATTAAATATTATTTTATTGGAGATGTCCTAATAAATTAATGTTTACTCACTTGGGCCTGCCCAGGTCTATACCTCGAACCGCCAAATCTTTTCAGACCCTCAGTTAGCTCATTGATATCTATTTTTCCATCTTCGTTTTTATCAAGTTCTTTAAACAACTTTTCAATCCGTTCCTGATCTACTTTATAATCATGGTGGATATGACTGCCATCCGCAACATCCGCCATTTTCTTTATCCGACATAACAAAAACACTGAGCCCGCGTGCAATCGAGTCAGCGAACGAGTGGACCTGGGCCTATAGTTACCTAGGGGAGGGGTCGGCAGGGAGGCACAGACAAGAAAGGATCAAAATTTTGTGATGATTATTCAAAACAAAATTCACAAAAAAAAAAACCAGATATTTCCATAAAAATTGGTTTTGAAATTTACTCAAAAATATTATTCCGCTGAAAAAATTCCGCTGAAAAAAATGTCTTTCAAGATGACACAAGTAAATTTTCTAAATTATCCACTGATCTTAACTTGGGCCGCCTGTGTATATGATGTTGAAATATACTGGAAACATTTTTTTTTGATACAGCTTAACGCAGGCCGTACCAATCATGGAAACAGAAAACCCATCGACCAGGCGTTTCAGGGAGTATCTTCGAATCAAGACAGTCCACCCAGATCCAAATTATGATGAAGCCCTAAACTTTTTAGCTGGACTTGCTAACGAGATTGGGTTGCCGTGGAGGACAGTTCTTACTAATTCTAAACCAAGAAGGGAAGTGGGGATTTTGACCTGGAAAGGTATGAAACCGCATTTGCCATCGATAATGTTGAACAGTCACATGGACGTCGTAACCGTGTCTGCCGACGAGTGGAAGTATGACCCGTTTCTAGCTCACAAGGACGAAACAGGCGTCATCTTCGCCCGGGGAACGCAGGACATGAAATCAGTTGGCATCCAGTACTTAGAAGCTGTCAGAAAACTGAAACTCGAGGAGAAAACTTTTCCACGAACCATCCACGTGACATTTGTCCCAGACGAAGAAAACGACGGCCCTTGGGGATTGCGGTGCTTTGTTAAACGTAGGGAATTCAAAGATATGAATGTGGGATTTGCCCTCGATGAGGGAATTGCCAGTCCTACTCACGTTTTTGACGTGTTTTATGGTGAAAGGCATCCCTTTAGTGTAGAAATTTGTTGCCGGGGAAACCCTGGTCACGGATCAAAATTTATTGCGAGTTCAGCACCAGTAAAGTTTACTGAAGTACTTCATGAAATCAATTTATTCAGAAAAGCAGAAACGAAAAAGCTTGAAAATAACACAGAACTGACCGAGGGAGATGTGACAACTGTCAATGTTACCATGGTGGAGGGGGGAGATATGTTCAATGTAGTGCCTCCTGCGATGTCATTAACTTGTGATGTACGTGTCCCTCCTGGAACAACTCAAAAGGATGTAGAAGCGATGGTAGCAAAATGGTGTGAGGCTGGGGGCAGCAGTATAGAGTACTTGGTGATTAATAGAGGTGCAGTGCCTCAACCTGGTGCAGATGACTCACAGGCATCAGGTTTAACGCTAATAGATGAAAGTAATCCTTGGTGGAAGGCATTTTGTACTGCATGTGAAAACAGTCATATAGAAATCAAACCAGGTATATTTCCAGCTGGTACTGATTCTACCTTTCTGCGCCATATGGGTATACCAGCATTGGGTTTTTCACCAATGAATGACACCCCCATCTTGTTACACAGCCATAATGAGTGTTTGCATGAAGAGGTGTTCTTAAAAGGAATAGATATTTACAAAAACATAATTTCTTCTCTAGCAATGCTTGACTGAACAATGCAAATCATGAGATTAAGTGATAAGAGTCAAACATTAAGTTGTAAAACTGTTTCTTCTCAATTGTTTTAATCTTAAATATGGAGTAGCTAGCTAGAAGTTAATTACTCTTTGCATGTGTATATGGTACGATTAGAACTCCAGAGTAGTGGAGCAAAAAGGTTGACTATTTGCAAACATGATTTTATTTGTCTCAGTGATTACAGAATAAGACTTTCACCCCAGACAACCAAAATCAAATTTGGTACCTAAAACAGAGCAAAACTGCTCCCACAAGAGGCATAGCTACTTAGAAAATTCTTACCCCACTTGAGAGGATGCTAAAGGTGTAATGAAATCTGAGGCAAGCTGTTTTCAAGGGCAGAGTTTTCCTGTCCCCCAAATATATCTCTCACTGAACTAATTTTTTTTATTATCTTCCTTTGGCAAAATCAAAAGCTTCACATACAACAAAGGCAACATGAATGCTATCCTCTAAGTTGTCTGTGACTGTATGTGAAGCTTTTGATTTTGCCATAGAGAGATCATAAAAAAATATATGGGTTGAGTCATCTCATTTTATATAAATGGTTTACCTGAATTGTCTTGAGATTAGGGAAAGCCTTTTAAATTAAATGTGGGTAACTCACTTGCAGTTAGAATGCACACGTTCTTAACATAACTTGGCTAATCCTTGAGATAACCTTAGCTTGAGCATTTTCGACCTTAAGTTGTTTACATCATGTCAAGTATTTAAATAGGAAACTACAGAAACAGGTTTTAGACCTCAAAACATTAAATAATATTAGATAATTTTAGATTTTTTGAAGGGTTAAGGAAAAGCTTAAATTCGCAGTTGGTGTTTAGAAAGGTTTCTAGCAAAAATTAGCGGACATTTTAATACAAAAATTTAGTCCCAATAATTTTTAAAAATAAGCAGGTGATGTGACAACTTACAAGGCAAAACATCTTCATTTTTATTGTTTTCTAATGCATTCTTCAGGACGAACTTTACCTATTTCAAAATCTTCACGATATTTCCTAGTTTAATTGAAGAAACAAAACAAAAACCAAGGTTTTAAGCGAAACTATATCAACACATCCCTGGTAGATAACCACAAACATACAGTGGGTCTATTTTATTAGGGACTTTAAGATGCGAAAACGGCAACGAGGGCACGAACTGCAAAGAACAATAGCCTTAATTGTTATATACCAACGGTCAAAGTCCATTTTTCTCGTACCCTTATTGGACGAGAGGACATCACATACATCTGAACAAGTTTCATTGTTATATACCAACGTTCAAAGTCCATTTTTGTCGTACTCCTATTGGACGAGAGGAGATCACGCCCACGTGAACAAGTTTCGCTGTTTCCCAGCAACCACGCGCTCAGCGGGCAACATTATGTTATGGACCGGTAAATAACAAAACCGGAAGTTAATTGTAATTTGGTGTGATCTCAAAAGTTCACAAAACACAAGTTTGGATAATAAAAAAATGATTTAAAAGCTGGTTTTTGTTCTTCTTTAATAGTTGGTATATAACAAAACACTTATTGAACCTAACCTCGGGAAAGCATTGTCTTTTGTGGTCCCTCGACAGCTATGTTTCCCTCGGCTCTGCCTCAGGAAACATAGGTGCTCTCGGGACCA
Source organism: Zoanthus sansibaricus (assembly GCA_026122405.2). NCBI lineage: Eukaryota > Metazoa > Cnidaria > Anthozoa > Zoantharia > Zoanthidae > Zoanthus > Zoanthus sansibaricus. The sequence continues at coordinate 12,470 of JAPEIX020225770.1, forward strand.
CAAAAGATATTGTTTCCCTCGGTCTCAGTCAATAAGTGTTAAATGGAAGATAAATAAGGATAGAAATAAACTGAGTATATCTAATTCAAAGATGTGCTACTACCTAGGTATCCTTGTCCAACAGCTGATGATGATGGTGCTGGTATTTGCTGTGTTGGTGATGGCTGTAGGGATGGCAGTACTTGTGAAGAGCTGTTTCCTGTAAAGATATGGACAATATGGATCAAACAAATCGTTCAACTAACCCATACACCTCCTTAATCTTTCCAGCCTCGCTCACACACAGACATTTTATCAACCAATAACCTCCCCGACATTCATTCTTTTAGTCATATTCATATGGCTTTTATTCAACTGATCAAAGAATATCGATCATTCATTATCAGAGCTTTCAAAACAAGCAGGCGACCGCCGGCTACTTCTTCACATTTCATCGCCGGCTAATTTTTTCCTGATGTGAGGTATAAAAAGTCCAACAATTTGGCGATTTTGTAAGATTGAGCTTTAACTAAAAGGAAGAGTACTTTGTTTTGGAGTTGCATTTGAATTACTTAACATAATCCCTTAAAATGTTCATGAGATAATGGATGTCATATCCGGTTTATCTCAGTTCACAGCCGCCTATTTTTGTGGAGTAAACGTTTAGCTCGAAACATTCCGAAAGCCCTGCATTATCATATTTACAAGTATCACTTGACTACATTTCAATCATATTTAAAGATTTGTTTTAAGATATAAGCGAGTAAACAAAAAAAACGCAAATGAAGCTAAAACATCACATATGGAAGTATCTGTCCTGCCCACAATCCATCTATATCTATCTATCCGATAATCTGCCAACACACTCATCAATCCATTGAATCATTCGTCACCCATCCCTCAATAAATCAATCGAACCATCTAACAATTCATGTATCCAGCCATCAATCCAACTATTCACTCATCCATTTATACATTGATCATCAATCCCTTCATCAACCAATCAATGCATCCATCCATCAATCAACGCATCCATCTATCCACCCATCAATTTACCCAGCCATCTATCCACCAATACTTCACCCTTTCATTCATCCACCTACCTACCATCCATCTATCAATCCATCTATCTACCAATCCATTTATCTATTTATTCATTCATCTATCCATTCATCAATCAACCCATCTATCTATAAACCCATCCACCTATCCCTCCGACCACCTACTCTTCCACCCATTCATCAAGTTATCCAGACATTAATATCCATCCATCAATTCAATCATTCGCCGAACGAAAATGGGTTTTCGATCTTCCAATTGGTTTTTACAGCACATTAACTAGTTTCCTGTTCGTCCATTTCAGATTTTTAGAATTTCGATATAATTTTTAATACGTACTGCATCCATAGATTTAAAAGAACTACCTCACAATCCGCATTTATCCCTGTTGATTTGCATAGAAAACTGAAATAACTTTAAATGATCGAATAAATGAATAAAAGGCAGTGAATACCACACATTTTGAAGGGAAACTGGGTTAGAAGGAGGTTCCCTGCCCTCCTCCGCCCCCTTTCATCTCCCTATCAAGACAAAATCAGTATGGTTTGATTTTTCTCACTCCCTCGCATGTCGCTTGAATGTGTACAATAATATGCATCTCCTGACTACAGTCACCCAAATTCAAAAACAAAACAAAAAGCTCTGCAATCCTTTGAGAAAAGGGAGAAGGAATGGGAAAGGTGACGGAGATTTTTGCTTACCAGGATCCGTGCAATAACGCAACCAACACGTAGGCGGTCTTTCTAACCGGTAAACATAAAAATTCCCACAGTTCCGTACAAGTATATTATTCTTCCAGTGACAGCAGCCTCGATTCCAGTGATAACAAATTGTGCGATTCACAATGCCTTGGTAAACAGAAGGGTGTGAGCCGTTGAGCCAACCTGGAGCATGGGTATTGCAGGAATGTTGCGGCGGACAAGTCTCTGGTATATGATTTCCACCGATGCCATCGAAGCGATACCAACCAGCTTGAATCAGACTACTATCGCAAATTAAATTGCCCCTGTATACGTAGAATACTGAACGTGTGGGGTCCTTAAGAGTTGTGTATGCGTAGCATTCGGAGCCTGAGAGGAGAACATACATTCTTTGTTAGTGTTTTCAACAACAACAGTTAAGGTTAAAGAAGAACGTTACTTGCCCTAAAATTGATTTCTAAGCATCTGAACATTTTGGCATAGTAGAACAACTATATGAAGTTTTTTAAAGCTGTTAGCCGAGCAATTAAAAAAAATGCAAGGTTTTGTAACAAATCAACAGGATCTGATCAGCGGTACCGCAATATATGATGTCAGCGGTTATTTATGACGTAGATTACGATAACAGAATGGTTAAAAAAAGAAAAAAAAACATGTTTACGGTGCGGTTTTTGGCTGCTATAAAAGAAAAAAAAAACATTGCAAGACATAGTTCTCTCAAAAAATATCAAGATTTCGAAGCACACTGCCGACACTGTCCCATAGGCACATTTATTTGAGGAATGCAGGTCTCGTTATGCAAAATTTCATTCCCGTCAGTATGTTGACCATAAGCCGCGT
>JAPEIX020226522.1:0-15046 GCA_026122405.2 Zoanthus sansibaricus
CACCGTATTGGAGTCTAGGATATGTACATAAACTATCATTGTGCCAAATTTTGGCGATAGCTAACAAAACTGGATGAGTTGTAACTTTTTACATAGCCGCACATAGTGTTAAATTTTGTTTCGAGAAAAACGAATTCGAAATATCACCGGCAACTTGTTTGTTTACTTCCCGTAACAGTTCATTTGAAATATCTCAAGAACAAAATTAGCATTTGAAAGGAACTTTTTTACTTTGAAAGCTGCTTTTAAGGAGCAGCGTTTTCTATCAAAAAATGAAATTTGATAGTTTTTTTGCATTTCAAATTGAACCGTAACCTTAAAGATGTAGTTACATAATCTATGAAAATAAGTGCCATGACAAACCTTACATCTTAAATTTTTTTATTAACTAGTTAGTGTATTGTAAACAATAATACTTACTGGCCACTTAGTGATAACCTTACTCCACTCGTTGGGTGGCACTGAATAGGGATTTGTACAAAGCCTTGCAATACAAAGAAACAGCATTAGCACCAATCTTGATAAAAACTCAGTGTTCCAAATTCTCTGGTGCACAACTGCACAATGCACGTAAAGTTTTTTCCCGTGCATGTAGTTTTTTGCCATTTTTCAGAGCCGAACCTAGCATTTTTTTGTTTGCAGGGGCAACTTCCTGACAGCTTTACAGAGGTCTCCCGTATACAGACAAGGTTTCTAGTTGGCGCTTTCTTTTCACCCCTACAAAGAAGGTTGCCTCTAAGACCTTTAAGGAAACAAACTACGCTAATGCTTTTTGTTTTAAATTGTCATGATTTATTATTGCATCTGCCACCTTAATATGTAAGGCCTATGTACGTGACAACAACACATGCAAAAGAACACGCACCATGTTTGTTCAAGCAAGCGGAAACTAATAAACATTGAATCATGCCACCAAAAATCCCTAAAAAGAACTTATCACAATCTCTTGAAAGTACAACGTGTACATGGTGTCATAAATAATGGCGATAGCTAAGTACTGCAATGATAAGCAGGCAAAGACCTTCATTAGTTTTATTTACTGTATGAGGTGCAACGGCATAAAATTGAAGTGGAAGTAAATGAAACTGGTATTTCTTGCTGTTCTAGCTAATGGTAGCACTGACAATAACATTGTGGAGGAAGAAATTGTGCACCTTCACAACAACTACCCAGTAACTATATATGTGATAAATAAGGCTCTGGAAAAGGCAGATGCAGAAGGTATAACTGCTGGAGTTGTGAGTGCGATGAAAGATGAGTTAGAGACCCCAGAGAGGCAAGATAAATTAGTTAGTTGTGCAATGGATGGAGCTTCGATGAATTTCAGTTGTTTGTCAGGCGTGGGTGTCTGACTTAATCAGATCGAGCAACAACATCCGTTTTACTCACAGGTTCGAATTGTCCATAAAAAGGTGACCAAAGATAACATTTACATGGAAACTGTTGATGATTTTTTAAAACTTTCAAGTTTTAAAAAAACTCTTCATTAAATTGGACAGATCTCAAGAGAAGTGGTGAAAACCTTTCAGTGCCTGTACTCACACCTGTCGCTGTCGTTGGCTGCAGGAGGCTGCTTCGTCATGAAAGGGCCGTGGAAGTTGTGTTGAAAATGTGGGTTCCTTTGGTCACTCCCCACTGTATCAGTGGAACCAGGGACAGAAAGGACTCTGCTAATTATGATATATTTGAACATTTTCGTGGCTATCTCATAGATATCTGAACAGACTTTTGCTTGAAATCTCGTCCTCTTGACAACGAGTTTGCTTACAAAAGTGCACGTGCGTGCTTGAAATCTTGTCCTCGTCCTCACATTTAAAGGTCTCCATTGCAAGTTCTCTGAACCGAGATTCTGAGAATCACATTCTCAGCATCACATGTGATATTGTGCATGTTGAACTCTGTTGGTGCCGGTAAAATCTTAAACTACATGTGAGGTGTGCACATAACTTTTTAGGAGAATTTCGAAGACCGAAACTTCTGCAGAATCAGAGTTTTAGAAAATTTTATGTGGTGAGCAAAGAGCAAAACAAAAACAAAACAAAAAACAAACTTTTCACTTACTTGGGATCCTGACCACATACAACTCGATCCTTTCGGTTCGGATCCCCGGTAGTTGTATTGTAGTTAAAAGTTGCAAACGATTTCTGTAAAAAAGGAAAAGAACTTTGTTCAGATATAAAGTTGTGTAAACAATTTTTAAAAATATTAATATCTAACGGGATGCATCAGAATTATTTTACTTTAATGAGCAAAACCGAACTTGAAATCAGTCCTGAACAAACTGGCAATAAACATTCAAAAACACCAAGCTATGTTAAAGAAAACTATTGTTGCTTAACTCATTATGGTGGTTGATCTTTGAAATGAACTTTTCTTGTTCAGTGTAGGACTAACGTGCCAAAGAATCAACAAAAAATACATTTTTTTCATTTTTATCTTTAGGAACAGTAAGGTAAATTATCTTAGACTATTGCTTACAGAACACAGTTTTCCAGATGTCTGAATACATCCTGATCCGTCGGTCTTGATGCAGCAACCAGTTTCTGCCTCGATAGCTTTCTCTTTCTTAATCTCTTTCATTAGAATGTTATCTACTCGCATGCACGGTGCATACTTGGCTCCCAGGGTAATCAGCGATTTCTGGTTGACAAAAAGAAAATAACAACAGCTTAAGTCAAATAATGATGAAGGTGACAAAAGCGATGAGAATCGTAAAGATGATAATGATGATATAAGCACTCTGATAAAGATGACAGTGATAGTTAAAATAATGGTAATTACGATGAGAGTTACGGTGAAGGTGATAATATTAATAATAATGGTAATGATACAATAATACAATAATGATACAATAATACAATAATGATGGTAATGATACAACAATGAATATAATGGTAATGATATGGTGGTGAGGATAACGGTAATGAGGGAGTGATGACCATGATCACTGAGAAAAGAGAGATTTAATCACATATTAGGCAATTAAACCATCGTTCTAGATATTAAAGGATAACGAGTGATGCATTGCTTAAGAGTTCTAAACTGTTGATGTAACAGCAGCACTGATCCAGTATTTTGTCTAAATCGTTGGAATAACTTTCAATGCCTGTCACATAGAAAATCACAATATTGCAAAGAATATTAAAGAAAAACAAACCTGATCAGGTCCAATCCAGAAGTTGTCTGGTTCTGCATCTTCGATGCGTTCAGGCACAAGACCTCCACCACGACTTCTTTGAATCTAGGTTTATAACAAGGAAGATGAGAAAATTGGTATAAAATGTGTGAACAGCTAACAAAAAAAGATAACCTAGTTTTTGTTACTTCTATTACAGCAATTAAGAGATTTTTCATCACCATCACCATCATCATCATCACCATCATCATCATCATCACCATCATCATCACCATCATCATCATCATCACCATCATCACCATCATCATCATCACCATCATCATCATCATCACCATCGCCATCATCACCATCATCACCATCATCATCATCACCATCAACATCACCATCATCATCATCATGATAATCAGCTTTTCATGCCACTACAGGCAGGTAGCCTCTACATCTCTACATCTCCACAACGTTCTATGAGTAAGATTCATCCATTTTGTGTCACAATTCTGTTCAAGATCATCTCTTCATCTTATCTAAGCTTTGGCATCCCCTTCCTACGTCAGCCCATTCTTGAAGTCCATTCGGTGATTTTCTTGGACCACCTATTATTATCCATTCTTGCCCACTGATCCTTCAGGCTTCAAGAATTGTACTTAGTGGATGATGTCTCTAATTCCAGTTCTCTCTCTTATCTTTTCATTCCTTGTTATGTCCAATCTGGAGATGTCAAGAACAGATCATTCCATGCTTCTCTAACCAACTGATAGTCCACGCTCATCACTTTTCGTGACTGACCATATTTCTGCTCCATATGCCATGGTTGTTAGAATGACATTCTCTATGATTTTCCTTTTGAGGCAGATTGGAATTTTCCTGTTCTTCCTGGTACTGGCCGAAGCTTTTCCATCCACGTGTGATTCTTTGCTCTGTCTCTCTGATACTTGCACCGCTTGTTGTTTTTAAGTACCTGTACTCTTCAACTTCTTTTGTTCTCTCCCTATCCACAGTTACACCTTGTCTCTGTACATTTGTTTTTTCAATCACGCAGCACATTTTCTTGGTTTGACTTTTTGTTGAATCTCATATCATCTTTTTTTCCTTATAAATTTTAAACCAGCTCAAAGTCGTAAGTTGGGACAACTAGATCTTTATAAATTATTTACTTTCCCAACACTCTGAAATAATTATTGTTCAAATTTAGTAAACTGGATCAGCATTCTCAAGTTAAGACTTTATAAAAATACTATAAAAATTGATACCTTTCATAATCAAACAAAAAATAAAAACTCCACACAGCTTTGATTGAACCAAAGAATATTTGATATATGCTGTCGCTCAGATTTAAGAAAGAAAGTTTACTATAGCCCTTAATCATTAATGGGGTATAATTTAGTATTTTTTTGTCTTAATATAAATTACTTTCACTAATTCGTTCATGAGCCAAAGAAAAAATTCAAAAAATATGTTACTAAAACTTGGCTAAGAACAACCATTATGAATAAGGTCTATTAAAATAATAATTTATAACTATTCATTTCATATAATTTTGTTCTAATTTACACTGATAAATAACTACAGAAGATACAGAGCAAAGATACACAGTTGTTCTATTATTTCTTAAATTATAAGCTGTACTGCAGTACCTGCCTATTCTAATAATTTAAGATAAAAAATGAAACAAAAACAGACTTTTGTAGCATTCATTATTGCGTACAATTTTTTTTTGTTAAAGAATTGCCTCTATTTTAAAAATGTAGAATTAAAAAACTTACCACACCAGCCCGCTTGGTTTTGGTGAAGCCTATCGGTGCTACTCCATACAGAGATAGTGTCACAATCAGAACGATAACTTGAACAAAGGACACCCAGTAGGTAAAGAATGGCCTGTAAAACGAGTTAGAACACTAAGTTAAAAGAGAAAAATCCAGTGCATGATACTGAAAAATAAATCAGGAACAAAGCAAACTGTGACAGTGGAACACCTGAAGGATAATACTTGCACCAACTAATCGCTGCACTGAACAAGGTCACATTAGTAGCAGAAATAACTGATTAAATCGACTAAAGTAAAATGCTGCGTATGAGAACCTGGATTTTAAGTACCTGCATGTTAGGCTAAAATATTCAATTTAAGCCTCCTCCACATAAAAACTATCAAGGGTAAACTTTTAAGTTACTGTTGCTCAATGGCCCATAATCCTGTTCTGTAGTGCTGTATTGTGTTTTTACTTTAGATAGGAAGCTAAATCCTTTACAAGCCTAGTGGCCCATGGAGCCGGTGCTTATCTCCAGTTTCTGTAGTGTTAAGCAGTTGATAGCGTTTGACTCCTCCTGGACGGGACTCTAATCCATCGCCGGTTAGCTCCCAGCAAATGCTGGTACCCATTTACCTACCCTGGAAGGATGGAAAACTGAGTTGACAAACTACCGGAATTGAACTGGGGATCTTATTGTTGGAAAGCAGAGATCTTACCAACTGCGCAAACTATGTCCGATAACAAGATTTAATCCACATTTTCTACCATCTATCCAATTGCCTATACATGTATCGTCAAATTGTCAAACAAATTTAAAAACATGTTAACTGAGTTTCTTAGCAGAAAATTAGCCTGGGTATTGAACCGAACAGCACGGCCAAACGGAATGCACTCTCTCTAGCAGGTTTGCTTTCCTGTCTTCAGTGGGAAAGCTTTGTGATTCGTCCTCCTCATCGATTTCCTCGTCTTCTGCACTGCTACATCCCTCAAAACCTGTCTTTATCTTTAGAATAATGAATATCTCCTCGGCAAGATCAAAACTTTCTCATGGCACATTTTCTCTAGCCTTTGTCGTTTCCTATCTAACTGTTCTCTGGTGAACAGGCGAATCTTTGTTGATGTCATTGTTTACGTTTTGCTTCATTAGCATACAATTCTAGGTAGCTAACGAACAAAGATAAATAGGGTTTCAGTCTAGAACTTGAGAAAGCTTGTCGAACTAACAAAGAGATGAAAATTTTGATGCTATTGAAGCAGTTTCTAAAAAGGTATGGCGGTTTCAAAATACTCAAAACAGCTGGGTGGCAAAACTGTTAATGAGCCATACATTTTCTGTAAAGTATCTATTAGATCACAGGAACAGTGTTACGCATATCACTCTCATATTGTCAGAAGATGTTGATTTTACAAAACACTCTGAATATACAGTGCTTCAGTTTTTGTAACCTTATTAGAAACTGGTGCACATATATGCTAACGAAGGGGAAAAGGTAAACAAAGATCCGCCTAGAGCAGCTCTCAAGGTGTTTGCCATTTCCTTCATGAGCTTCATGAGCTGGGCATCTTGAATACTTCACTGCAGGTGGAAGTTGTTACTCTCATGGAATTAGAATTAATTGTTACTCTAATGGAATTAAGACTGACGCTGCATGGTCTGGCACGGAAAACAATAACTTCAGATTCATAAAATGAAATGCCAGCCGGTTTGTAGTCTTCTCTACACTCTCTTTCACAGTATTCCAGAAATTCCTTGCATATTCAACAACAGCACTTGCACAAAGGTAATTTGTGATGCACCACAGAGTAAAATTTTCGACACCCAACTTTAAACAATTTAACAGGTTGGTAAAACTGTAATCCATCGGTGCTAATAAATCATAAAGCCTCTGCAAGCCGAACTACAAAAACAAAACTATACTGACTAAAAAATTATTTTCTTGGCAACATTACCATTTGCACGCAATTTTCAATGTCACTTCAAACTATTCTGGATTTACTTTTTTTTACTTCAGTAACAAACAAAGTAATTTTACAAATTACTCCAAGACCTTGAAAAAAAAATTCTTTCTGTCGTTAAGAGCGTGCCAATCCGACATCACGTGATTAACTTTTCATTTTTTGCACTAGTAATTAGAGTCTAGTCCCAACAGTAACATACAGTTTTCATTTCCCAGTTTGTTTGGCAAACTACTGTCACTGCTATCTAGCGTAGCCATACTCGCCTCAGTAAAACCACTTCAGTACTCGTTGAAACATTGAAAGACTAAGAAACTAGAAAACAACAGCACTAAAGACACTGAGGTGAAGAATGGAATGGACAAATGTCATTTATGTCACAGGCCAACAGAAAAGATCACATATGGTCTGATAATAACGTTAGGAAAGCGATAGTTGATAAGGTTGACAAGTCTTAAAGGAGTTCAGATCCATTGCTATTCGTTCCTTGAAACCTCGCACAGCTATATGCACAAAAGGTAATTCCACCAGTTTGTGGTTTTTGCCCTGGTCAACTTAGAAACAAAGGATGAAGGAATATCGTATCTCTCTCTGTTTTCCTTAACAATGTTGCATCCCAACCCTATAAAAACACGAAATCCCACTTCCACTCACTCGCTGACATTCCCCCTTCCTGTTGTGGTCAGCTCAACTTTCAAATATCAATGCGGAAACAAAAGCTAAATCCTGCATACTGCCAAACATATTGGGGACCCTCTTATCAGCTGAGTTAATGTAAGAATTTAAAGAAACTGCGGAATGAAGATTACTAACTGTTTAAATTTAAAAGTTACTTCACATTTAACATTGTTTTTCTTTGACTATAATTATATTTAAATAAACTTTCTAGAAAAAAAAGAAACAAAAGAAACTATTTTAAGGACCTTGATCGCATAAATTCATTTTAAATAGTATTTCTTTAACAATGAATGAGCTCTCTGTGCCTCCTCTTTCCTTGAAATATATTGGTGAGGCATACTTCATCATCATCATCATCATCATCATCATCATCATCACCATCACCATCACCATCACCATCATCATCATCATCATCATCATCTCCTTCTCCTTCTTCGTTTAATGTCCCCAGTTTTCCACTTCTGGGGCTGGACATGATGTGACTAGCCTCCACTGTTTTCTATCCTCAGGGCAATTGACTTTCGGTCGTGTGGTCGTCTGAGACGAGTTAGTTCAGCCTTTGAACGAGTAACTTTGCAAAAGCACTTGTCCACATGGACGAGCAGAAGTGTAAAACCAGTATTATATTACCGTAGTTATTCACTTTTAATCCGCATAAGTCGCATCATTTTTTCACAAAATTTCAGAATATGGTGAGTAACAGCGTTCCGAATTGGGAGTTGCGGCTTAACACTGAGTTTTTTCTGAAATAAAATTTTTGACATCCAAATTTCATGATTATAAACACGAATTCACGATTAGGCCGCACAAAAACACAACATTAAACAACTAAACAGTAATTCACAGGGTTCGAATTAGCACATCGCAATTTGCGAACGGATTTTTTGAACTTGTGAATCGAAAATTATATTTTTGCGAATTAAAATTTTTTGATATCATGTAAATATTTGTTTTCAATTTTTGTGTAAACGAAGAAGTGTTGCCGAAATATATACGAAATTCGGGACCGAAAAATACGCGCGCAATTTAATGGTTTTCCTTGACCTTTGGATCATGAAAGTTGTAAACAACTCCATATAAGGATTGACCAAAGTGCGCCAGTGAAAGAAGCAGAGAAATCCGGAAACGAGTTCCACAGATTTTGTATTATTAGCTTGAATGAAACTTAAAAACATTCTCAGGAGTCTACTCTTGTTTACTTTTGGACTAAAATCGTTTTGTGTAAATTTGCAACTGAATGAATGCACAGTTTCAACGTTTTTGAGTGAAAACAACTTTGTTTTGAAATTAGGTCATTTTGTTGCGTGTTTATTAAGCAAGTTCTGCTCCTAAGAAACGAGATGCGGCTTAAAACTGAGTATTTTCCGAAACAAACCGTTCATGAAGCCGCACAGCTATCTTTGTCAAAATGGGGGGTGCGGCTTAATACTGAGTGTGGCTTAAAAGTGAATAGCTACGGTATATATCATGCATGATTGCAATAAAATCATAAAATTTTACCATTCAACAAGGTCGCAATCGAAGTGCGTATATTTTTAGTCTTCCGATTTCTGTAAAATGCAATTTCAAATTTCCGATATTTATTAAGTAAAATATATGGGACAACTGAAATTTCCTTCGGACAAGTGAAACTTGAATCTCACTTGTCCAATGGACAAGTGGGAAAAAGGAAAAGTCAACTGCCCTGAATCCTCTGCCATAATTAACTTCCTCATGTCTTCTTCCACTACCTTACTCTAGGTCTTCTTTGGCCTACCTACTGGCCTTCTACCATCTACCTCCTCTCCAATATATGCTATTTTCAACCCTACATTTTACTTCGTTCAAACCTGTCTTAAGTTAGTACCTTTCCTACAACTAGCGACATAGTGTTCAATTAAAATCAATATCATTTAGCGTTGGTTTACATTTATGAAAAATTGAAGTTGAAAAAATCAACAGAAAATCATTGCCCAAAAGGAGAACCATCGAAAACCATTTAGAACTACTACCGGAATACACAGAATTGGCATTTCTGAGAAATAACATCTGGGAAAACGTGCTAACAGGCTCATGTTTTTAGCGCTCGCTAACATATCCTCTTGCTCTCCCTATAACCTTCAGCCTCTAGCAAAAGTTCTTAAATGGTGACTGAAGTAAATTAGGATTGAAAAGAACACTTAAAATAGACTGGAGTTAAAATAGACTGCCTTTTAACATGAACAAGCCAAATGGTACATGACGTAAGCAGAGACGTTTCACAGTTCCCGTGTGCAAAACAAATACATTTAAGAATGGCTCTTTAATTGCTGGTGCTTTGAAATATGACAGCTATAGTTAGTTTTATATCTGTATTACCTTTTTTAGATGTATAGCTATAATCTGTCTTTTTTTAACGAATTACCTATATATATTGTATTATATTTCAAATTAGTCATATTTTAAATAATGTAATCTACGCAATTCAGCCCCGTGCATAGTGTAGTTATGTTTTAATAAAGTCTACCCGTCTATCTATCTATATCTCGAGTGCTCCAACCTCCAGATCAGAACTAAAATAAGTAGTAAGTATTTTAATAAACTGGTAAGTAAAAGCAACAAAACAGTTCAACCTGTGATCTGCAATATGTTCCAGCTGTTTGCGCACTTCACTAGTGAGGCGTTTTCTCCTGATGGTTCTGTTAAGCATCCTCCCAACCAGACCTTTACCATATTGCCTCCTGTTAGCATTTTTTGGCTTTGGTGGTCTCACAGCCAAACGATGCCCACGGGTACTAGTTGTACTGATTTGTCGAAGTGTCTTTCTATCAAAATAAATTGTTTAAAGCAACATGTTACAAGTTATAAAATGACTTGTAAACTCCCTGGCTGTTTATATGAAATAAAACTTGAAGTATTTCGGCGTATAGCTCAGTCGCGGTTAGAAATAATGGATTTGAATGCATGTTTGCTGGCCACCAATTCTGTTCTAACCACTGAATGGATTAAGCGTTCTGTTGCTGATTTTATGGCCATGTTCTCCTTTATAATAAATAGCAAACTAATCTGATTTATAGTGATTTGTGATGAACAGGATTCTAACAATTAATGACACTGAAAAACCCCTTTTGTATAGGTGTCATAAAGTTATTATAATTGTTAATACCATCATAAATATTACTAAATTATTTCTGCTACTTGCACTAAAGAATAATTATACATCACAAAGATTGGGTATTACACATTGCTATCCAAATCCATTTATTTTTAGTGCTTGTCACCAGAATTACTTTATGATCCCTGTCTGTCCACAATTTTTTCTATTTAACAATTAGACCTTGCAGATAAATGGACTACAAGTTAATAGCCCCAATGAGGTTGTAAGCCAAATGGGCTATTCAAACTTGTAGTCCATGAGGCCATTGATGTCTAATTGTATTTTAGTATAAACCTAATAACTGGTCAAAAAAATTTGTACAAATTAAATTATGGATAAAAACCTCTGATATTATAGCAAAACAGGGTTCACTATCATTTTGATCTGATATCTTTTCTCTACTAGTAGGCTATCACAAATTAGATCTCTAGTAGGGTAGCCAATCAGGATGTGTGTTAGACCGTTGGTAGGTTTATAGTAATTAAAATAACTTTATAACATTCCAGTGTGGGACACATTGTAGGTAATCTTAAGTAGTTATAAGTTTATAACCTAGCTAAATAACTAGCAATTTGACCTTGAAAACAAATGGACTACAAGTCAATAGCCCATGAGGCCGTACTGTAGGCTAAATGGATTATTCAAACTGGTAGTCTATGTGGCTGAGAGGTCTAATCGTTTTAGTATAAACCTACTAATCAGTCAAAAAAAGATGTACAAATTAACTTATCGATGAAATCCTCTGATATTAATTATAAAAAATTATTTTGATACGTATGTACCATCTTTTCTCTACTAGTGTGCTATCACAAAATTATAGACCTTTAGTACTGTAGATTATCCAATCACAATGCAGGATGCATGTTCTAGACCATTAGTAGGTTTATTAGTAATAGTTAGTAGTCTTACTCTTATGACTCCCGATTAGCTATCATTAATTTTTACAACTACCATAAGACATAAAGATCAGCATTGTCACTCACAGTTAATTGTTTCTCTTCTTTAACCTGGATGATTACATGGAACATAAATATAACTTTCGGGTTTAAACTATATAAAATCTAATTTATATTATGGCATATGAATCGTGGTTCTGAATACGCACTGTGGTAATGGAGGTCCATCAATTGCATCCTTTTCAAATGCCTCATCAGCAGGTTCCCCTGATTTCTCTTCTTCAATTTTCGGCAAGACTATATCATGGAGTGCTTGCATGCTACTTCGGTTTCGAGGTCCAAAATCAAAGAATACATCATCATCTTCCTGCTGGAAAAACATACACTTGTGAGCTATAAACTAAAATCTTTCAATCTAACTCATGAGTTGGTATGATCAAAATGCTCCTCATATCAACAGAAAACTACAATTCTGATAGCATATATGATTTGGATAAATGATTAGGCCAAATATTCACAACACTACATAAACAATAGGTGAGTTCTAGCTACCTACACCTAACCCCTAACCCCACTCTGTAACAACACCTATTCGAACCCTGATTTACAACACTTCAACCACCAACCCCTTTCCACAACACCACTCCTACAACCAAACTGTGTCATGTTCCTCTTTTCCAAACGTGCTCTGCCGCATTCCTTTCTCACCCTCCCAACTCTGCCTCACTACCCTTTTTCAACCATCACGTATCCACTCACTTCCCACAATTCCAACTCTGCCCTGGGCACTGCTCTCCTTCAACCACATCTTCTTCACTCACTTCCCACAAACCTAGCTCTGCCCCACTCCCCTTTTTCAACCATCTCTTCTCCACTCACTTTCCACAATTCCAACTCTGGCCCACTCCTCTCCTTCAACCACATCTTCTTCACTCACTTCCCACAAACCCAGCTCTGGCCCACTCCCCTCCTTCAACCACCTTTTCTCCACTCACTTCCCACAACCCAAACTCTGCCCCACTCCCCTCCTTCAAACATCTCTTCTCCACTCACTTCCCACGACCCCAACTCTGCCCCACTCCCCTCCTTCAAACATCTCTTCTCCACTCACTTCCCACAACTCCAACTCTGCCCCACTCCCCTCCTTCAACTAACTCTGCCCCAAACCTCTCCTTCTGCCTCACTCTGATGCCTTCTCTTAAGTCTGAGAATAAGGTATCTTTGAATGATTCAAAAAAAAATTATTTTTTCAGTAACATTCACTAAATAAATTTAAAGCATTTCTTCTAGGTATAATATCTTTTGCATTAATACATTGCTTTATTCTGAAAAAGGAATTACGTACCAAATGTCAACTGATTTTTTCCTCTTTCTATAAAGGTGTTATAAACTTAAAGATTTCTTAATATCATGGTTTAAAATTAAAGGCCATGCTTAATTAGTAAAGATAATAAAATTATTTGTAAACAATCCTCATGATTTACCTCTTCTTCCTCGAAACCCTCAGACTCTTCAACTACTGAATGAGGGGTAAAACTTCTTCCCACTTCTAATAATGAACTCACAGGTTTCTGCTGAATATCTCGGATCTGCAAAGACACAATAAAGTATATGTACACATGTATACTCTTATTGAGCAATTAAAATAAAGCAGTTGTGTAATATTTTCCACTGCACTTAATTACATATAACAAATTTGTTCATTTTAAATTTACGCACAAATTTATTAGTATTCTTTTACCAAACAACTGATAATCCATTTTTGACATCTCTTTGCTCCCATGCATGCAAAATCTACAACAATATCTACATTATTTGTTGACTTTGTATCAGAAGTCAAAATGGCATTCTGTTTTCAATCAGGTTCAGACACATACATTCTCACCATTCCAGCAATCACAAAGAAAACAAAAAAAAATAGTCTTTTTTACTATTACTGGTAATTAAGGACAATTTTTTTTCAGACTTTGCAAAAAATCTACAAGAATGCATACACTGGGGCACAGCCACAAAAAAATATTCCAAAAAAATTGTTGATCTTTTTTATAATACCTGGTGCCTATAAACACCAAATTTGTCATTAATTAAAGAACTTAATTTGCTTTTTCTGCTATAAGAATTGTACACAATTGCAGTAATATGACAGCTGCAATCGCAAGTTACATCTTCACTTCGTGCACACATCTGGTAATGTATTAGCTTAAAAAGCAGTTATTTACTTAAAAGAAAAAAACATAATTTATAAAATGAGAAAGTATTGGCTGAGTCTAAACAAAGATAAAGATAAACATGGTTTCAAACTCCCCCGTTAAGTCAAAAAAAGATGGCATTAAGCCTATGCAAAGGGGAATTTGTTTAAGACTGTGATGTGTTGAGCTTTGTTAAGATGTAATGGTGTAATGGTCCTCATAACAACAGTATGTACTGCACAGCAGACGTATATAGATTAGGTAATTATAATCAACACTTAAACTATTTTCATCAAATGTTAAATTATCAGCATTACTGAATGACTTTTGTATACATCAGATCAGAGTCATGACATAATAGTAGTCAATTTATATAATTTACTCAAAATCACTTACAAGGCTGCCAGATTTAAGCCTGCTGCGAAGTCCATTCCAAGCCATTCTGGCAACTGACTCTCGTCGGCTCACAGTGCGGAAAATGGTTGGATCAGCATTTTCATGGAAACTACCAACTGATCCTTTGAATGAAACTGAGCGTAGCTGGTTTGGGCCTGTAATTGATTGGCCATCCACTGAATCATCCTGGATAAGTCTGCCATATCGCTTACTGAAGTGCCTTTGTCGTCTGTGAGTCCATTTTTTCTGAAGGTTAATGTGATCTTCATCGCAATCACCAAGGCCAAAAAACTGTTCTGTACTTTGAACAATTTTCCTAAAAATGGATCAGATATTTATTTTAGTAAAGATTTGCTTTGTCTGGCCTACATTATAGTTTTAATACAAACTACACAGTTAAAATGTTTCCATCAGCTAACTGTTGGAATTACTACAAGTTTAAACTAGTGTCATTTTCAAATTTGCAATAATGATAACATATTTGATTAGTACAGCTGTCTTAGATCTCAGTCTTAAGTTAAATATTCCTAAATTCAATGCAGTTTTACACTATTACGACCATGTTTATCATTGGAGGTGTGATATCTAGCTCTCTCTCGCAACTGTTTTGGAATATTTAACAACAAAACTAGGCTAAAACTGTACCATTATTGAATCTGTGCAGTCATTCAAATCAGCAGCAACTGAGAATTTGAAACTGGTCTATTCAACAAGGGCAGACGTGGTTGGTGCAGTTCGTAAGATCTCTGCTTTCCAACCAGAAGGTCCCCAGCTCGATCCCGGCAGTATGCCGAGATTCGAATATTTGTGTGACCTTCTTTTCCGCCTAAACCAACTCAACTTTCCATCCTTCCAGGGTAGGTAAATGAGTACCAGCGTTTGCTGGGAGCTAACCTGCGATGGATTAGTGTCCCGTCCAGGGGGAGTCAAAG
>JAPEIX020226997.1:0-15035 GCA_026122405.2 Zoanthus sansibaricus
TTTTTATTATAATTTACTGTATATTATATTTTTTAGAAAACAGCCCTAATTAAGAAATTATGTAAGCTTAAAAGGGCAGAGAAATACAACGCAATGTTTTGAATCAATTACCCTCGATTGGGAATTAAGACTTACAAAAAAGGAGTTTTTTGCACTTATTTAAAAAGTATGAATAAAAATACTGTTTTTCTGTTGAATGGTAAAACATACCAAACAAAATTTTCATTTACGACACCGTTGTATTTTGCAATTTTAGCCGCGTTTTAATTGGCAATATTACAATTATACGAAGCTGGAGAAAATTGCATTTTTTAACCGCCATGTAAATGTAATACTCTTTCTTTTTATGTTTTAAATTTCCACCAAAAACAAAATATATTTTGATTTTAAACTTTTTTCATACAAAAACAAACATCTGAAAGTTTTGCTGACTCCCTTCGTAAGCAAATTTAACAACTGTTGATATGGCGTTTTTTCCCGAAAGGTTTCCAATATATTAGGGCTGAGAAACCTTGTGTAAAGATCAGATGATAAAAATAGATATGAGGATAGTTTTCAAACGTGTTTGTTGCACATTTGTATCTCTGCATGACAGCGTTGCGCATCTTTGCGGGGAATAGTTTTTTCGTTTGCCGAAGAAACGGAAATTGCTTTTTTGTTTTTGCGTCAGTAAGTGTGGAGTAAAGCCTCAGGATACTCTCTGGATGGCACATGCAAATAATAGCAAAGAGTTTTTTTAATGTATTCCCTTCGTTTCATCATCCCTTCCAATTTAATTGTTTTAATACATAAATTATAGATGGTTTGAAAACCTAGAAAAAAAGTATCGTCCTTTAATAACACTGCATTTTTCGAAAGCATTAATATTCTTCTCATTTTTGATTAATGCCTCTTCCACGCTCCGTGTAATTCAGGTTGTATTTCACAACAGTTTAGCGATAAGTGCATATTTTCCGGATGTCACTTTAAAAGTGCAACTGGCTCGTGTTTGTTCTTTTAAAGAAACCTCAGATATCGATATTGCTTAAGAAAAGCCGAATTATAAATAAGTTTAATACCACAAGCTCTCCACTATATCATAATATTGCATACATGTATTTATAATTATTATTAGAAATACTGAGTCATTAATTGTAATTGCATCTTTTTATCAACATTTATTGTTAATGTGCTCTTTATCTAGTAACTAAAGACTTTATTATCATTATTATTATTATTATTATTATCATTATTAATAATATCATTATCATTATTATGTAAATGTAACGCTTTAGAGATCGACGAAGTTGTGGTAACTGGACTGCCAGTGAAGATGCAGAATTTTAAATTTTGCTTGAAATTGTCATTGAGTCCGACACCCGTAATCATTAAATGGCTACCCAGGTAGATACAGTTGTTTTTAAACAGTGTATTTGTCTTCAAACATTCCCCCCACTGCGCTCACCCGATCTTCCAACGCAGGATGGATTGCGTCTGACACGAAATTCAACGTCTTCATTCTAGTAGATATATCCCTACACACGCTGATGTAGTATACCCTGGATACCAAAGGTAAATTTTCTCCGAACGAGCATGAGGCCTGAATTGAAATGAGCTCACTTTAGGCCTCACGCTCGTTCGGAGCGAGTTTGCGTTTCGTATCCGGGGTAGCATGATGTGACAAAACCACTTATCATATTCTTTTTGGCAAAAGTGAAAAGAAATAACACACTAACAGAATACCGATGTCGTTAAAACAATTGCATTGGTCACCAGGGCGCTTCGTCCGCTTGAAGTCGAGACATTTTAGGATAGCCACGCAAACGCGGGACAAATAGGAACGGCTTAGACTGTGGTAGCATCAAGCTTGAGCGCGCAAGCAGCAACTGGGTTAGCTCACGTTCTCCTTTGTTGAATGTAAAAATAAGATTATCTGATAAAAAAAAACACACGCACAGCGCACAGATTATGTTTATTATCAAGATCACAAGTTCTCCAAAAGGATACTAAACAGGATCATAAATAATGATCATATTTTAAATGTGAATACGTTTTCGCGACAATCTTTTCGGCTGAGGGGGATATAACACTGAGATTTCTGTATGTACCTATTGCGGCGTTTCAAAGATAAAGAACAAAAACATGTAAGATTTGAGTTTAACAAGTATTAAAAAGTTCAGAGTTGATGATAGTATAAGTTTTTCAGTAGTTCGGTTGTAACGGAAGCTAGTTGATTACACTTTCTGCTGCGAGCGAAGTGAAAGCGAGCGAAGTTTCTATTCAGAACACTTTAATTTTCGGATGTCACTAGCAATGAACATGCGATACATACGATCAGCGGTTCAAGTCTATATCGTTTCGAGATTCGATTCAAGCCTGTGATTCAAGGATGTCACTAGCATTTTGGTACACACGATACATGCGATCAGCGGTTCAAATCCAAATACTAATTTTAAAAATGCTAAAAATAGAAAAAGATTGTCACTATAACAAAATAGTGTACTCGCATCACCCACTTTCTATTAGAATAACTAGTTATAAGAATATACTTTATAAGAATATTGTGGCTGAAATTGGCCAACTTTTAAGAATATTTTAAGAATAATGCTGAGGTTCAGATTTTGTTAAGAATATAATTTTGCATGTTTGAAAGAAAAAGCTCCCATTAATGATTACATGTATTGCAATGGCACTCTAATTCCAAATGGAAAAGCCATATACAGATCCATTACCATTGAAGGTCTTCAATACCGCACTTATTTTAAAAACGGAAATTCTATGTCACCGATATTCCCAAAACTAAAAATATAAAAATAAGAATATTTTCAGCCTAAAATCAGCCAAAATATAAGAATATCCAGCCACGGTCCAAAAAACAATATTCTTATAAAGAAACAGTGTATACAAAATCGCATGCACACTTACGACGTTCCGAAATTTTTTGAATTCACTTCAACTCCGGTCCAGGTGTTCTGCGTTGCCCATTTTCTTGAAAACAGATTTGCCCTTCAAAGTTTGCAACACATAACAAAGTAATTACTATCTTTCGAAAATATATATTTTCTAGCTATTATTTTTTCTAGATATGACCACCAACAAATTGAA
This sequence comes from Zoanthus sansibaricus, assembly GCA_026122405.2. NCBI lineage: Eukaryota > Metazoa > Cnidaria > Anthozoa > Zoantharia > Zoanthidae > Zoanthus > Zoanthus sansibaricus. Next base: position 3,085 of record JAPEIX020226997.1, read on the forward strand.
GCCATCACCTTAATTTTTTCCTGCACAAATCAATTTGTCAGTAACCACGTGCACGCATTACGAGCCTATTTTTAGCTATGACTAAATTGTTGATTTATCTTTTTTTTTAACTATCGTCGGCCGGGATGAGTTGCATTTCGTTTTTATTACCCTAAAACTTGAATTACGACTTTGTCAATCGAGAAACAATTTTAAATTACTAGTTCAGAAGATTTAAACCAGCGCATAAAAAACAAGAAAAAAGAATTAAAAAGAGATTACTTCAGTTAGAAAAATACACGATAAGAAAACACGACGCTTCGACCTCTCCAACTGGTCACTTTCCGGTGAATAAAAAAAGGCATAAAAATCCATAATAATTACCAGGCAAAATATTTTGGCAAAAATTCTAAATTTTTTTGAGATTACAATTTACATTACTAAAATGATTTTGAAATTACGCGCTCCCATGCGGGACCAGTTTGTAACCAAGATAAGATTAAAGACGGAAATCGGACTTGTTTGGGAGATCATGATTAAAACCGATTTGGCCCGCTGTAAACAGATTAGTATAGATACTTGGTTTGGAGATGGTCGAGATAAGATGAAATAAAATTACTGTGGAGTCACGTACGTCAGTGGCTTTTACCAAAACTTGACAAAACTCTTATTCTTGCCTACCTACGAACAATGGCAATAGCAATGCTCGTGCAGCAAATGATACTGATCACAAGAAATCGCTATAAACGGTATTTGACCTTCATAGAAGGCATTTATTTACCCGAAATCTAACAAAACTGGATTATTAAAAACAGCTAGACTACATTCAGTTTTCAACAATAGTTGTGTATATTATACATTTATTATGTATTTTTATAATATAGACAGGACTTGCGCGCGTTCTGATTGGTCAAAAATCCATGTTTTAAAAGAGTATGAAACATAGAAGAAGCGTGTTATTATTTTTCGCCACCGGCATCCTCTTGCCGACATTTTCGTTAGAGATGGCGGAAAACATTTTATTTGAAGACACTTATGATGTAGTTCTCTGCAAAGCAGCATAAAGTTTTGAAAACGAGAGTAATTTATCAAATAAACAAGAAGAAGCGAAAATTGTCGATAATTAAATTGCGTCTGTTTGTCAATCTGGGTGCTTTGTTCTTTTTATTCGCGGCGTGTAAAAACTATATCATAAAGCAAATAAAGAAGCCTAAGCCGTGTCTTACACTGTAATAAAACACTCTGGACATTTGAGTACACGAGGGAAATGTAGAAAACGCGTCTCGTGTATGTTTTCTACGTGTCCCTCGTGTTCTCAAATGTCTGGAGTGTTGTCCGGAGCGTCTTATCACAGTGTAATACACGGCTTAGGCTTCTTTACTTGTTAAATATATATGCGTTTTACTGAATACTCATTTTTACATTTCTACTGTGAATATAGTAATGGAACACGGCCTTAATATAATTTTTTTATTTTCACACGCGGCCTGGTTAGCCTTGTTGGTAAGGCGCCGGTCTATTTGGAAGGAGACTCGAGTTTGGTTCCAGGCCGTAAAAGCACGCGGGTTTTTTAAAAAAAAAAATAAGGAGATGCTGCTCTTGCCTCTAACAACTGCAAACTGTTAGACCGCCGCGTCTTCTGGGATAAAGACTTTAACCATAGGCGATATTCTAAATAACCCCCGCACTTAACTTGTGGCCTTTCTACTCTTCGAGAACATTTACTAATGTGTCAAATGTATATGTCACGGTGTGGCCGTTGCTGTCTACAGTGTCTTAAGACCACTAAATGCTAACCCCGTATTTGCACGTAAGCCGCTTTCGGGGGAGTTGTTAAAAAGATTTGTTTTGTATTGTATTGTATTGCATTGTATTGTATTTTATGTTATTCAACATATTGCATTGTGTTAAAATTTTGTTCGTCGTGGTTGTTATCGGTAGTTATAACACCTTAATGTTTTACAAACCGATTTCAGTGATGCGTCATCTTCATGTCTTGACGTTCTTTTTGATTTTTAAAAAACCTAAATTTTTTAACAACATCCCGTCGTTAGCGATGAGAACGTCATTCGAACACCGCTAAAACTCAGTAACAACCCTCGTTCTAAATATTGCATGCACGGTGTGTTCTGAAGAGTCGATTTTATAGCAGATCAATTCACCTTTAAAATAGTGTTCACTTCATGTATGCTTGCATACTTTTTGTTCTTGTTCTTGCCTCAAAGCAAATCCATGAAGACTAATTAAAGGCAAAAGGCTAAAAATACTCCCCCACAAATTGACGCAAATATGAACGCGAAATAATGAAGTTGATAATGTTAATTAACTGCAATGAATGAACGACTATTCAGTTGTGCGACTTTAAAACGGAAGTAACATGAAGTATGAAATACATCTTCCATGTTGCAAATATATAGCGGACAGAAAAAATAATTTCTCCTTCGTGACCAAACATTTATACCTGTATATATAACTGAGCAACGTTGAACGACCGTTATATGTACATTTCTGTACATTTCTAAAAAACAGCAGAGACTGTTTTGCTTTTAGGTTCAGCTACGAAGTATGTGCACTTTGGAGAAAATCGATTGAACTCAAGATCTCGTGTCATTTATTGGTCTTGCAAATAGGCGCACTCTCCAAGTTTATAATAGAATATTAGGTCGGTTACCAACCTGTAACAACCAATTTCATGTAAATATCGCCCGTCGTTATGATATCAATAGATTTTTGTTTGTATAAAATTGTACACTCGCGCGTCTAATACTTACTAATAGCAACGATATTTGCTCTGCGTATTGAAAAACAAAAATCTTCGTGAACTGACGATAAATGACACGGACATATTTAAGAGTATTTTTGGCTTTAATTCTTGTTGATGCAAGAAGACCTCCGGCAGTGTTGTGCAATGTTATTTTAAATAATGATTTCCGAATTATTTTTTCTTTATTCTTACTTTCCGGGTCGATAAACCAATAAAAACATTTGATGTTTGACAGACCAAGTCAAGTATGTGGTTGAATTATTGTTACTGTAGTCAGACTAGTGAACAGCACAACGCTGGCTTTCTACCAAAAGTTCAAAATTATTTGTCAGTTCTAAAATTAAAAACAGAGGTAACCGAAGTCGAGAGTTTTACGAAGTTTTGAATTCTTTCGAAACGGCAAAAAAATACTCAAATTTACACTTGGATGAAAATTGAACGTCAATTACCCGCATTATTAGAAACGTTTTCCTGTTTCTAATCTTTTTTTAAAAAAATTGGTTATGCCGCTTCAAAACTTCGCGACAAAAAGTGATATATTTCATTACATTCTCAAAGGTATAAACTTAGAGCTAAATCAGTTTTTTGAATTGTATAATTTTACAAGGTACAGTTTTAAGTAGTTGTGCATCGGAAAAAGGTTTTAGGATAAAACCTCCAAACTTGGTCATAATTTTAAAATCAAACTCAACCACAGCTTTTCAATCGGATATTGCTCAGTTCCAAAACCTTTATCCAAACGAATATTTGTAAAAAAAGTCCCTCTTTCTTTTAAGCCCACCGCGCTTGCCCAGAGAAACAGAGAAAAAGCCTTTTAGTCGTAGTAAGACAAAATTTATGGAAGGAAAATCAAAAGGTCAGTCCCAAAAAAAGAAAAGAAAAGAAAAAATAAAAGAAAAAAAAGGATAAAAAAAAAATATAACGGCAAGAAGTCGAAGAGAAATCATGTGCTTCTTTAACAGGCTGAAAAGATCTGATAGGCAACCTCCTCTGCTTTCTTGTTGTATTGACCGCAAATAAGGACGGATGTGGGTTTTGCACGAGTTTTCTGTTGGATCCGAACTTGTAATCTTTTACATTACCATTTGACTTGACTCAGTACAGGATAATATACATTTGAAGTGATAGCAATACCATATTTGGTCAAAACATCAACAGTTCACTAACTACAGTATACTATAGTTAGCCGACAGATTGCGAAATATATGCTTTTCCGGTTTTTGATAGTAGTGGTTACACCCAGTATGCGTCAACAAAATACTAATTTATGCGCACTTATTAACTTTATGGTATAAAACCATCACATGACAGAGACTTTTCTCACAAGCTTCAGCTCCAGGAAACGAGCCATAAAAATTTCTCTCGTTAAAAGTTTTATTGTCAATTCAGTTCAGTTGATTCAAGGAATAAGAGAAGCATGAAGTTCGTGCTTTTGATGTTGACTGTCTTTGAAGGTTGTTTTTACCTTGTATCGCCAAACCCTGTTACAACTCCAACTGCAAGTGACGTAGATGCAGCCGTAAGTGTTCTAATTTGTTTTTGCTTAATAAATGAGTTTGTATAATAGTTTAAAAGAGTAAAACTATGATTAAATGTCGTTTTAGCCATTGAGTCGAAAATTTTTTCAAGAAAAGGAGAAATGTAGCAAGTTCTATCTTCGTGATCATAAAATATTTTGAGGCTAAGAATATTTCAACGTAATTTTCTCAAGACGAATAAACTAGATACAATATCGAAGTTTGTAAGGCTGTTATAAATCAATATACTTGGGTATCGGATTATTACTGCTACCAGAAGCGATAATATTTTAATAGAAACAAAAAAAATCTTAGATTTAGAAAATAAATAGTAATAATGAAGAAAATACAGAAAAAAAAGTTAATTTTTAAACTAATTTCTAAACTACAGCTTTACTGCTACTAAACATCTTGTTTGTGACTCTTTTTGACCTTAGAGTAAAGTTTAGTTGACTTACATGTACACACGATAAATGTTTTCCTGCCTCCAGGACTTCTTAACGAAGTATGGCTATTTGGTTAGTCCAGATCCCAGATCAGGCAAGTTGAGAACTAAAGAGGATTATGTAGCCGGAATTAAACAGCTTCAGCGCTACGCAGGCCTTAAAGAAACAGGTCAACTAGATGCTGACACTCTCGCTTTAATAAAGACCGATCGTTGTGGGGTAGCAGATTTTAGCCAAAGTGATAACACAAGAAGGCGAAAAAGATACACTCTTCAGGGCAGCAGTTGGAAAAAGAAGGTAGCGTTTTTTTTAAAAAAATCAATGCAAAATAGATAAAAGTCCAAATCATTTTCAGTTGGAAATGGTCGAAAGAAAGTGGAATAGATTCCATCTGGAAAAGGGCCAAAGAATAATGACAATCGTTCACGAAAATTCTGCTGATGTCGGATTCAGCAATAATAATAAATGATCTAATTGGCATTAAAAACTAAAAGTTAAAACATTAAAAAAGCAAAACCAATACGTAAATTTGAATAATCACAATATTTCGACCTTCAATCTTCAGCCTCAGGTGTAAAAATAAATGAACATTATTTACACACATAATTTTTTTTTAAATAGTACTTAACAAATAAAGAAAATTAACAGGACCTGAATATTAAGCTAGTCTTTGACCTCTAGCATTTAAACCAGTATAGGTTCAATTGTTTTGGCTATGATAAAAAGAGTTGCTTCTCTAGCTTTGCGAATGGAGTGTCGGAATGAAAATATTTTTTCAATTCGGACTAGTTGCAGTGTGATCAGGATTAGAAAGGAACTATTTAGAAAATGTAGTTTCAAACGTCTTTTGGTTTCGCCAATTTATTTCAAGTTACAATACAACGGTTGTAGTGTATCATGCATTAAGATGGGATTTCTAGTGTTACAAGGGAAGTAAAATTTTATAGTGTGTGTTTTACCGGTAGAAAGAAAGATATATACTTGTGCGAGACCGTCATTTAATGTATGGGTAAGTAGCGCAGTTGTGTCCGTAGAGGTAACTGCCGTGTGGGAGCTGTTAAGTGTTATTAGTAGAAACCTCATTAGCCAATTTAATTTGTTCTGATATGTCACGAAGATCAAGTTTGCGTATAAATGCAACAATGGGTGGATGCGAGTAGGCCTGTTTACAATGGTTATAAGAGTGAAGTTGACGGAAGTTTTTCTTGATAATGGGTGGGATTTAGGAAGGCCTTTTTACAACGGTTGGAAGTGTGAAGTAGATAGAAGTGTTTCATAATAAAGGGTGAATGCGGGAAGGGCTGTTTACAATGGATAGAAGAGTGAAGTATAAAAGAAAGTGTTCTTAATAATGGGCGGATTTGCATGGAAGGCCTGTTTACGACGGTTGGAAGTGTGAAGTAGACGGAAGTGTTTCGTAACAATGGGCGGATGTGGGAAGGCCTGTTTACAATGGGAAGAAGAGTGAAGTAGACTGAAGTAATTTTTAATAATGTTGGATATATGTGGAAAAGATAAAAATAAATGAGAAGTACACGCGGTTATAGGTCGTTTAAGTGATGTATTCTTGGCTTTTAAGGCGAGAGTCGGCGGGGAATGTCAGTAGCACATTGTATTTGTTTAGAAAGGAAGGGGCGATTGTGACCGCGATTAAGGAGCTACTTGGTAATTAAATTCAGTGGCACGAAGTTTGTTAAACTTATTTAGTGGAACAAATGCAACGTAAACTGAGAGCTAAACTGTATGAAATGTTCGCTGTGTGTGACGAAGATGCCAGGACTAGAAAAATGGATGTTGTTTGTCTGTGGGCTTAAGGTTAAGATAAGTTTCAATGTAAACGTTGAAAGGTACTCCCAAGTTGGGGTGTGGTGGGGTGTGGTGGGGTATGTTGGGGTGTAGTGGGGTGTGATGGGGAGTGGTGGGATATGCCTCTAGACCTTCACAAGTTAAACTTGACCCTGTTCTGAACTAGAAATAGCTTGATTTTTTATACTCTGTTCTAAACTAGCAAACCTATTCCCCTACCCTGTACTAAACTAATCATAGAAAACCAATCACTTCCATTTAACAGTTTGACCTCGAGGACGAATGGACTACGAGTTAATAGCCCTTGAGGCCTTAGGCCAAATATGCTATGTAAACTCGTAGTAGGCCGAATGGACTATTCAAACTCGTAGTCCATGAGGCCGAGAGGTCTAATGGTTTCAGTATAAACTATATATAGTCGGTCAAAAAAAGATGTACAAATTAAATTATAGATCAAATCCTCTGATATTTTTGCAAAACGTGCAATCTTTTCTCTACTAGTAGGCTTCAGAAATAGACCTCTAGTAGTGTATCCATAGAGAATGCAGGATGCGTGTTAGACCGTTAGTAGAATTATATTAAATTAGATTATCGTGTAAAATTGAATTACTTCGACTTCATGTTGATGTTTATTTCGAACATCAACGTTTTACCCCATTTCGCTGATTGATGGACCTGACAAGACCATACAGTGGAATCATGAGCTAAACTTCACAATTTACTGACGGCTGATAAAGCACTGTCACAAATATAGTGATTAGCTAAGCAGCGCAGAGCATGCTTGTTCTAGACAAAATATGCGTGATTAATACATCCTGTTCTAGACCGTGGATGGTCTGAAAACCATACCCTGAACAGCGGCAAATACTTGCATAGTCAATACATGGGAGTACCCCCCCTCCCCGGGATTTTACCATTGAGCTAAACATGCCAAGCTGAACATTACTCTCACTCACTAGGACCTTACCTACAAGATCATTGGTTATTCTCACAAGCTCCCAAAAAGCCAACAGCGAGCTACATTCCAGAAAGCATTCAGGATGTGGCAAAAGGCAAGCCAACTCAATTTTCGTGAAACAACGGGTAATGCCGATATTCTGATCAATTTCCAAAAACGTTACCATAGCGACGGTTACCCGTTCGACGGCCGTGGTGGAACTTTGGCGCATGCGTTTTACCCTCATACTAACACAGGAATATCGGGTGATGCGCATTTTGACAGCGAAGAACCTTGGACATTGGGAAGTAGACGTGGTGTTGATCTTGAATGGGTCGCCATTCATGAGTTTGGACACAGTTTAGGTCTCGGCCACTCTCGCGTGAGAGGAAGCATTATGTTTCCCTGGTATCAGGGTTATAAACCAAACATTCAGCTGACAGAGGACGATAAGACAGGAATTCAAATACTTTATGGTAAGTAAAACCCAACTCAACATCACATTATATCAACATGAACATTAGAACATTTCTTTTATTTTGTTACTCTGTGCGTAGTCAGTAAAATAACTCCAGCTAAGATTTTGTGGCATTAGAGCTGACTGCAGAACTGTTCAGTTCCCTTAGATGTATTACTCTGTTCAACAATAACTTAGGCTGGTCAATCTATATTTGGGCGTGACCTTAGATTTCTTTCTTACGACTTTCCTGCTTCTTGTTTGTATACGTGGGAAGGTCCGTTAGACTATTTTAGTACTTATGCGATAATCATAAGATTTACAAGTTAAATTTGAGTAGTATAACTCAGAAAAATGAATAGAACTTTAAAACCGTATCTAAACGCATCTTTCAGCAAGAGGTGCCATATACAATAAACTAATAATTAAGGTTCTTTTTAAGCTTTTGGGGCTACTGCAAGTAAACATGGAGTGTGAAGACATTTATATTTAAGAAAACCTTTTGAATGTAGTTTTAGAACGTTTTTATATATATACTCACATCACTTATCAAGATTGGATATTGGGACCGTTTCTAGATGGAGTAGTCACTTAAGTAATATTTCATCTCAAAAATGATAATTTCTTACTGTTGCTACTTAAAAAACCCTTGGATTGGTATTCGCTACAGAAAATTTAAAATATTTCAAAGGATAGCATGTAGTTATAATTGCACACTATTGAGAGGCATATATGTGTTTTGAATTGATAAAAACAAAATCTCCTGAAGATCAAGTTGGAGGTATTATCGATCGACAGTTGACGAACAATGTTTCGATATTTTGCGGGCTTCCTGTGGTATTTGGTGACTTGTCTGGGCTTCCTGTTGTAAGCGGGCGTTTACCTGGACGGCGACAAAGTGGCTACTGTCTATCGACTCTGTAGCCACAAAATTCTAATTACACTGTGTTGTTAAAATATATATATAATATTTAATACAAAATTACAATCGATCTGACGAAGGAATACTGAACGCTTGACATAACAGCTACTTTACTTTTTATCATAATTTAAATTAATTAATTTTTTTCAATGGTCTGGCACCCTTGCGAATGAAAATTTTGTTCTTCTGCCTCCATTTTTCTTTGTCTTGATGTTCAGGGCCGCAGCATTTGCCTGTTTTTGAATCGGTTCTTATTTTGAAATCTTAATTGATTCATTTGAACATATAAGGATCTTGGGAAACTTCATGAACTGTACACTGAAATCGGTTGTAATTTGTACAAATTTAAGTGCTTTAAGGACTTCTCTAACCTTTTTTTAAAAACATTTTGTCTCAAAAAATGGATTCCGGATTCTGAACTCCGATGACTCCAAATCAAATCTCGATTGCGGATTCCATCATTGTGGATTGCGGATTCCAGATTCTGTTACATAGTTCGAATGCATTCATATACAGTAGAGTTGTATATTTAGTGTACGGTAACGGCGACGAAGGGCTAAAGTTCAGAATGTCAGCATCTTTCTCTTCTTAGCCCGAAATAATTATATAGCTAGAGTTACACAAACTGGAAATTAATTAAGAGCAAATGCGGGAAGTGACTGATATGTGTTATTTTAAAGGAAAACGGAATGAACGCACGAGACCAACATATCCTCCAAGGACTGAACCGCAAGTTACTCGTCCCAGACCTACACGAAGTCCAGCAGTACCGGATGCTTGCGTAACATCTTTCGATACATTCTTCTCGGGTGAATCGGAGCGAAGTTACGCTTTCAAGGGCGAATATTTCTGGGTCATTAAATCAACTGCTGGAATAGAGAGCGGACCTCACCTGATTAACTCTAGATGGCGCGAGCTCCGTACACCTGTCGATGCCGCTCTAACAGACAACTATGGACGAACATTCTTCTTCACTGGATCACAGTAAGTATTTACATTTATTAAGAGTTTCCTGTGTTTTTGTCGATTTTTTATTTTGAGTATGCTCTTGCGTACATTATAGGAGAGCTTTTTGGACGTCTTTGATCGCTATATTAATATCTACAAAACAATGAAAATAGTGCAAGATTTTAATGTCTTTGTTCATTTCGTGATAACAATCAAACTGAGTAAAAATCTGTTAACATATCAAGTCATTTTATTTCTTATTAGGGTAATGAAAAGTATCCTGCCGGTTTTCAACGCAAGGCTCTCGCTGAAAAAAAATATGCTTTTGACTTTTAAGTTACACGCTTTTTTGTATAAGAACCAGTAAATTTTGCCGAGGCTCGATTATTCTTATTTTTTGGCTGCTTCAGCTTCAATTTGTTCTTAATCTGTTCTTGTTCTTGTGAGCGGTTTGAAGATTCAGTAAGGTTTGAAATAAAAACCTTTTCACCTTTTTTCAGCCTCAGCCTGAGCTTGTTCTTATAAGATGTTCTTCATTTTCGGCCAATCCGAGCCTCATGTTCTTATAAAAAAAAGTGTGTATTAAGTTTATTAATTAAATGTTACAGAATTTCCTCAATCATGCTGCAAATGTTTTATTAAACGAACATTGTTCTCGTATTTTTAGATATTTTGTGTACAGAGGTAATAGACGCGTGACTGGCCCTGCAAATATTAGAGACATTGGCTTGCCTGAAGAGTTGAGCAACATGGATGCAGCATTTATCTGGGGTGGCAACGGTAGACCTTATTTCTTTAAAGGAAAGCAGTACTGGCGCTTGAGTGCAGGGCCTATCGGCAGACGGTCTTCTATTGATCCTGGTTATCCGAGGCTTATTGCCCGGGCTTGGCGCGGGGTTCCGAATGATATCACCGCAGCATTTAAATGGCATAGTGGCCGAACGTACTTCTTTAAAGGCAATGTGTATTATCGAATCAGCGATTTTCCCGTCGCCGTTGATAGAAACTACCCTCAAAATACTGCTCTTGTGTGGATGCGGTGTTCTAAAGAAGAGATCAGACTTGCCCAAGAGAAGAAGTCGGCAGGTCACTCAATCCTTCCAAGTTTCGTGACAGTTCTTATTACGTTATTGTTGACAAGATTATAAACTAGACTGAATCATTGGCAGATTCGGCAAATGACATTTTTCAGTTTTTATCCATGCCAGATTTACGCTCAACCCATTAACTTCTTGTTCTACTTACGATGACGATCAGTCGTTTCAATAGAAAGATTATCACCAAATAATTATATAACACCCATTATTGTTGACGGAACATGTTGTAGGGCCGTAGCAAGGGGAGGGGCCGGGGGGCGGGGGGCTGTGCCCCACCAGTTTTTACTCCAACCTTTGTCACTACTATTGCTTCTCAGAAACTCTGAGAAAAAAGGGAGTTATTTCACTGTTTTAAACACTCTGAGTTTGTTTCAAATGGAATTTAAAACCCAGGAAATACGTTGTTAGATAAACTAATTGTCAAAATTTTTCGGGAAGCATGTTCCTGGACCCCCCTAGAAGGCTCCTGCTTTTGATACTTGGTTGTGCCCCCCTTTCTCCTCCCCCCATCCCCCATTACCCAGTTTTTAGAGGCTTGCTACGGCTCTGATGTTGATTCCGCTTGCGGTTAAGTTCAGCTCTTCTTGAGCTTGTTGGATGTTGGTGGACGACTTTTGATATTGTCAGTGATTTGTAAAATGTTTTGGGCAGTTAACATGTTCTGATGATTATTTTATTCGAGAACCAAGCATATAGCTTGATCCGAAATATCGTTTGCGATAAGCGCACAATAAACTTAGGCTCGGTCACGCTCATCTAACTTATCTCATTTTAATAATAGACCCTTTTCACGCAAGCGTGACATTGATAAATATTCTGGTTTTCAAAAAAACGAAATACATTGTCAAATTTGTCACATCAAGAAAAGTAAAAATGCAAAGTTTCGATGAGATTGCCCAAAAATTCATTGGCGAAGATGTGAATATTTTAAGCTAAATATTTTTGGGTTATTTTTTAAAGAAGATGTATGGTTTAGCGTGATAAGGCCAAATAAAAAAAAGTATTAGTTTCTCGTCCGGATCCGCCAAAAAAAGGAGGCGGGAGGGTCCTTTTATTTTTTATTTTCGTAATATTTTTT
>JAPEIX020227730.1:0-15034 GCA_026122405.2 Zoanthus sansibaricus
GAGAAGTTTGAGTTTGGGGGAATTTTAGTGAAGTTTGAAAATTAATTTAGGAGTTAATGTTTGATAAAAAAAAACCACCAATCTGTTCCCTAACGAAGTTGTACTTTCGCATGGTCAGGAGGGACGGTTTGGCGATCGTCCTCAAAATTCTTCTAACTGAAATACTTCTTTCATCTCCTTCACTATCTACCAAAATTTAGGGTAGAGAGTCCCCTTAAAACAAACAAATAGCAGCTGCAGCATTCAAATTTATAGGTGTATCGAAGTACTTGCTTATAAACTATTTGGAATACTTCTTAATTAAGCTGCGAAAGTCAGTCTACAGTGTATTAATGTTTGTAGAGGAAACGTTTACATTAATTGGGTCGCCATGCATGCTTTATTGTTTACTACGGCATTGCAATATTCCTTTATTGTATTAGGGTCTTATTCAATTAGGAATATTAGAAGCAGGCGATCTCCAGAGGTCGTATTAAATATAGCCAATAATGGTATGAACGACTAGCTTTAGACTTGTGACTCGTTTGCTCCAAACATTTTTATAACAACACTTGGCAGAGATTTCTGCAACAATTTACAACAAGTTCAGCCTGAAGATTTGTAATGCCTCGTTTTTAATGTAAACTGCTTTATGAGCAAGGCAGTTTTATCTGTCTAAAATACTGCATAAATGTGGCGCAACTGAAACATTCTTCGAATGAAACTCAGGTGCGGCGAAAGGTTTTTTCAGTTGTATCAGCTGAAACGGGGTAGACACTTTTTTAAGATTTTTAAATGATTTTGCTGCGGTCCGCGGTTACAATACATTTTGCTCGGACCGGCTTATAAGCTATGTGGGTTCTGGGGTATAATCGATTAGTTTATTGTTTATATATAGAGAGGTCGTAAGTAATAAATATTTTTGCAATCTGGAAGTTCCAAAATTGTTACTGAAAAGAAAGCTTGAGGTTCATTTATATATCTTAATCATTTTCAAACACTGAAGACGTGCAGTGCAGCTAATAAATCGGTAATTGAGAAAAATTCTTAAAATAAAAAGTTAATGAGAAATTTACGAGTTGTTTCTTTGTTTTTTCTGTTGCAGTTTCTAGCTTTTTTCCCGCTCTTACAGGAGCCCTTTGTTTTTCTGTTATTTAATCCTTATCATATTGTAATACTTTTGGCTTTGCCACGAGCGCTTTATTTCAGATCACCTGAATATATTATAGCGTACTCACGTCGCAAGCGTGATAGAATTTGGCGCGAAATTTTCCCGCCTTTGCCTTTAGCAAGAGAACTGTGTTCTTGAAAATCATTTTGATAAATGACTTGGTCGGTGTATTACATTACTTAGTATGACCGCAGCTTATGTACTTTGACCAACAACATAATATTCAATTACAAAATGATTTCTGATTATATATTACACTATTTATTTATTTTTTTTCTTAACATCTGAATTTTTTAGGTTTAGGAAGATTGTGAAATCGTATGCTGTTCACGACTGGGAAAAAGAATGTCTACGCCACTAGCTCAGTGATAGCGTAACACACCTCCACTCTGGGTGTTAGATGTTCACAGTCACTCAACTTGTAGTTTTTATTTTAAATCAAGGGATATCAAAGGTATCGGGTCCTGTGGATGCTTGTGGAGTGACCGGAACTCCCTGGACTTCTCACCACAAACATGACTGGCTAAAATTAAAATTACAAATTAAAGAATATGTAAGAATTGACTCGGTGATACTTTTTTTTTGTTATACACTTTTTCCCACCACAACTATTCCAATGGCCCGAGAATTCTCCACTCGCAATAAAAAAGGCTCACAAATATTCTCAGGCAGTTTTATAATACTAACTTACGTCGCAGAACAGTCGGGAGAATTATCGAGAGAAAATGACTTGAAGCATTTCGAGCAGTATAAATCATAATTCATATAAATGTAACTTGTTACCTAGCTAGACTTGGAAAAGTTATTATTGTTATTACCCAAGTCATTTGAGGAACTTATCCATTCGGGAGAATTATCGAGAGAAAATGACTTGTAGCATTTCGGGCAATATATATCATAATCCATATAAATAAAAACTTGTTACCTAGACTTGAAAGAGTTTTGTTTTTATAACTCAAGTCATTTTGAGGAACTTAGCCAGTTATTTTTGTTCTTATTAGATCTTGGAAACGATTCATTGCATTGTCAGGTATAGGGTCTATGAAATTAGCCAGTATCAAAAACACAATAATTTTGTGTGTCCCTCCAAAATTTTGCATTAGTATTGTTTTTATTTCCTCTTGGGGCTTACAATGATCTCAAGAGAAGCTGGAAACAATGCTTATGCAAAATCTTTGCGAACAAACAAAGAGTATTATGGTATTTTTGAAATTGGCTAATAGCTCAGATCATTATTCAGTTAAAAGTATTTACATACCAAAAAATTAATGGAAAAGGTATTTTCAAAATCATTAATTTAAGCAACTCAAGGTGAAATTTTGACATCCCCGGCCGTAAGTTGCTTTATTGAGCTGACTTTTATTAAACCTTATCTCTTCTTTAAAGCAACTGAAACGACCACTTGCTTTAACAAAAAGATTGAAAGGTTATTTTCTTGCAACACCTAATGTGATAATCATGAATACAAATTTTAACCTTCGAGTTGTTTGTTGAATTACACGTGGCAGGGCTCGAAATTGCGACCGATACGGTCGCATTTGCGACTATATTTTTCCATTTGGGACTACAACTTCAAAAGCGGTCGCAATTTTTGCAACCAATCTTCATCTCCGACAATTATTTTCATTATTGTTTTACATTATACATTTATTTATAAAGAGGTGATAAAAAAGTTTTTCTAAATTTGTTTGAGACTTCTTTTGTGTAAGGCTTCATCAGAAAGACTAGCCCGAAGACTAGCATTAACTGTCACATGAATTTATTTTCTTAACTTGAAATTAATTAACTATACCTTTCAAACCATAATCACGTAAGTCAAAATTTTGCGACTAACTTTTTTGATTTTGCGACTAAAATTTGGCAACCAGTCGCAAAAAAGCGACCATGAAATTTGTTTAATTTCGCTGCCTTTAACCAAAATGAGAAAATTAAGCTGAAATTAGCAGTCTTGCAAAACACACCTTAAAGACTTTTTACGTTCTGCTGCATCGGATGAAACGTAGGCCTTCATTTCATCGGCGATACGTTTCTGTTGCACTTCAAGAACCTAATAACAAGAATGGACAAAGATATATAAATTACACAGTAGGCTGTGTCTAAATAGCCGGCAGGCAGCCAGCGGGATCTTCAAATTACTAAATGGTCGGTAGTCGAGCCTTTTGTAAGTAATTCCAGAAAATATTTATCAATTGAAAGTCCCCTATAGTTAATAAGAATCACCAAGTACTTCTATTGACTAAAATATGGTTTTATTTCAATGTATCGTCTTTTAATGCGTTGTTGCAGTTTCAAGTATTAGTAGCAATCAAAGGATGTGAAACAGTGACGGCTAGTCCCCTCACAGTGACTTGTTTCTAAGCCATCCCTTATGCACGAGTTAATAACTATGTAATAGTAAGTGTAGTTCAACATACCCCTAGCATGCAGTGTAAGTAGTGGTAACGACTTTCTTCGTGTGCAAGCTCTTCACGCAGGGCTCTCACTTCCTAAAATCAGGCGAACAAGAAACTAAAATATTGAAAACAGTTCAAATAATAATTTTTGTTTGATTTTATTTATTTTACGTTTCAGTGTTCGAAATTCTCGGGTGCACACCTGCACTATGCATGTAGATTTCTTGCTGTGCATGTAGCCTTTTCTGGATGCATGACTGTGCATGTAGCTCTCAGTAATACAAATTACTTGATCACCAGCAGTTTTTTCTTTGTAGAAATGTTATTCGTCCACACAGTTGAAAAAATACAAAAAAAATCTATCATTACTGATCCAAAAAAGGTTATATTCGCATCACATTCTGACTTAAAAACTCTTAAAACAACTGCCTGCACTGATATGCTAAGTTTCATGTTTTTATTCAAGAATGATCAACTGCAAAGTTAAGGATGTATTTTACAGTCACATGGTCTTTGACAGCCATAAAAATGATTAAAAAATGACGTAACAGAGCTAAATTCAAGTGGCTCATTGTTTGAATTTGTAGTTATGGGTCTAAAGTTTATGTATGTCAAGTTTTATGCTTGTACCACAAAATGAACGATTTGGCCTAAAAATTGCCGTTGGCCGCTCCACTATGATCCCCAGAATTGGCCTCAGGACACCACTTCTTTAGAGACATGGTGATGATAATATCCCACTGTTTTACAGCCACTTCAATGCTGTCCTTGAGACGAATCTTGGGATATAATGTCAGTGAGGCAGAACATGAATGGATAGACTTGAAGCAGCATGTTATATAATTAACAGGCCACAAGCAGTCAACAAACCCCCTCTGCCATTTCTCAATTTTGCGACAAGATTCTGTTACAGGCAGATTTTGAAACCTCCTTGCTCTTGTGCAGATTGCTCTTGTTATTCCAATTAACAGCGCAGAGTGTTAAAGAGGATTTTCTCTCATGGGGCGTGTCAAATGATGAGTATCACCTTATGCAACATAGGTTATAAAGATTACGACCCAGAGAAGGCAATCCTGATGTGGTTAAGAAGTGGTAAACTGCCGAAACGGTTTACTAAGCCATATGGGCCGAGATCGAAGCAAGAGGAGGCTGCCTGGGATATAGATAAAGAAGAAAACTGACGTTATAGTGATTGTCAATTATTACTTGTGTATCTTGCTATCAAACTGATATGTGCATGTTGAAATCTGCTTATGCAGGTAAAGTTTTTAGCTACACGCACAGTGTGCACATAGAATTTTTAGAGAATTTGAACACTGATTATTGGTCTGGAGTGAAGAAGTCATGTGAGACAGAAAGGGTAACATAGTCTTCAAAACTGAAATTGTGAATTGGCACACATGACAACCAAGAAGACCTGAAAGTAGTGTGACTGAAATTTTTGCCTGCTGTAGACATTTTGGCTCCTGACCAAAACAACTCAAAGAATTCCAATCAAACTTCACCTTACAGGTAAATCTCATTTAAATTTCTTATTCTACTTAGTTATTGGTCTCTCCAAAGTCAAGTTACAAGTTAACGGGCTATTGACTTGTCCTTGAGGTCTAATTGTTAAATATTATGCACAGTGCTTCTGTTCTGTTATGTCTGGCTTTAGCCTCTGGGAAGCTATTCTAGAAATCTTAATACTCCCACAATAAAAATACCTGTTCTAAATACATTTCCCATTATATCTTTTTCATTATTGTGCAGAATTTTGTGAATCTTAAGAATTGTTAAAATATATTGTAAGGTTTGACAGAATTCTGCAATCCTGCACCCACACATATCCTTTTAGAAGTATTATATTTCACAAGTCTTTTAGCTAAGTTTTGAACTTTCAATTGTTTGAATGCCTCACTTACGTGTGTAAACTAACTGCAGCAGGGGTTGTGTGACTACTCTGTTCTGGAGTACGCTTCCGTCGCCTCTTGGGTGCTTCAATAAAGAAATCTCCACTGCTTGAAACAGATCGCTTTGTCTTTGATCCTGGTTTGCCACAACCACTAAACACCTGTTTCAAATTCAAAACAGGACTGTTAACTAAAGCATATAATTTATGGTCAATTTATGTAAGCTACTATAACTACTACTACTATTACTACTACTACTACTATTACTA
Organism: Zoanthus sansibaricus; assembly: GCA_026122405.2. Lineage (NCBI taxonomy): Eukaryota > Metazoa > Cnidaria > Anthozoa > Zoantharia > Zoanthidae > Zoanthus > Zoanthus sansibaricus. The sequence goes on from JAPEIX020227730.1 coordinate 5,705, forward strand.
CTGCTACTACTACTACTACTACTACTACTACTACTACTACTACTGCTACTACTAATATTACTTATACTACTACTACTAACATTACTACTATTACAACTACTACTACTATTACGACTACTACTACTATTACTACTACTACTATTACTACTACTACTATTACTACTACTACTACTACTACTGCTACTACTAATAATATTACTTATACTACTACTACTAACATTACTACTATTACAACTACTACTACTATTACGACTACTACTAATACTACAGCTATTATTACTACAACTACTACTACTACAGCTACTATTACTATAGCTACTATTAAGTACTACAACTACTACTGCTGCTGCTGCTGCTCCTTTTACAGTATCTGCTGCTGCTCACCCAGCCTGGTTCTGTCTCTTTAGATTAATTCTAAAGAAATTCATGCAGAGTTTGAATTAGTGAGACAAAGTCGATTTGCCCAAAAAAAAAATGAATTTCAAAGCCCCCATCCCCCCAGGAAAATCACCTACTCTCAAGTGCCCAACAGACGTACCGGTTTGCTTATTTTTTTTTGTTCTAAAACTCCACTCGATAAAGCTATTTTGCACGATATGTTTACTAATTTTAACGAAATCAAGTTCATTTGAATAAAAGCATTGCTAAAATATATTGGATTGTATGCACCTTTTGGCAATCAGTGAGTTGCAAATTTGCACAAAACAATTTTAGTCCAAACGTAAACAGAAGTAGACTCCTGAGAATGTTTTTAAGTGTCATTCCAGCTAAAAATACAAAATCTGTGGCACTCATTTCTATTTCTCAGCTTAATTTTCACTCAGTCAACAACATTCCCATTGTTAAACTGGGAAGATCATTATAATACTGAAAATTGTTATACCAAAAATACCATTATCATTAAACCAGTGTTCTACTGTACAACTATTTTCACTAGCACTGCTACTAATACTGCTAGATTTAAGGGCAAGTACAAGTACATTTCAAGAGCACATTTATTCAAGTAAGCTCATTGTCAAGACAAAATTTCAAGGAAAAATCATCCTCTCAAGTATGAGTTTACTGGAAAAGGCATGCATGCACTTGATGGTCTCCAATGCTGTGGCTTCTTTTACTTACCTGTTTCTTTATGTCCACACTACCCTCTTGCATGTTCATAATAGCATCTGATATTTTGACATCAATAGGATCAAGCACAGCTTCAAAGCTAAAGGGTCCAATAAGTTTGTCGGTTAGCTCTTCAAGAGCCACAATGTAGGCAACCCATGTGGAACTAAGAGTTTCCCATCCCAAAAAACAGCCATTGAAAACATGTCGACAAACAAAAGGGCATGGCTTTAAAAGCTTATCTTCAGAGCAAAGAGAACAATATTTAATCTTTGCTATACTGACTTGGCAAGACTCAGATGAAGATACTCTTCGCATTTCTGAAAGCACTTTCTGACCCACGTCAAGACCGCCAACAAGTGCTCGTGCGGCTACAAAGGACTTCCTTATGTGATTGGTCAATTCAGTTGGAACATTTCCAAAAGGCTTTAAACTGTCTATGTGACCAGTAACACAGTCAAGGAATTTCGAAGTCAAGGTGAGCTCTGGATTTATCAACTGAAATATCTTCCGCATTAAGGTATTAAAGAAATTCCCTAAAACTTTTGTCAGATCCAGATTTTGGCCACTGAAATATTTTTCAAATTCTGCAAAAAGGTCCATGAAAATCTTTACATTCTGCTGGTAGAGATGCCCATATGTCCTCACAAACATGTCATTTAAATCTGTTTTTGATTTCCTGATGACATACTTAAATGTATCTGCAATAGGTAAAAATATTGACAATGTTATTTGATAAATTTAGCATTTCAAGCACAAAGTTTGCCCAATCTAGTTAAAATGTCATTACCGTAGGCGCCTGGCATGGTCTTAGAATGCAGCGATATCGACCAATGTTACATCTGTGCCTGTGAGCCACAGCCTGAAAGTAACGTGGGCTCTGTCCAGCCGAGCGGCCAGCAATTACTTAGCGATAAGATCCGAGAGCATGGACTTAACAGATCTAATAAAACTCTAAGCCAGGCACGGTAATAACCACGAAGTGGTTCTAGTTTTCATAGAAGTGTGAAAAAGACTTAATTGATTAAAATAAAGGAAAGAACAGCATGACTGCTTCCAGACTGAGGACAATAAGTGCAAGGTGACATTTATAGACAGAAAGGGAACATTAATAAAGCTTTTTTAAAATAAACTCCATAAAGGAAATGCTGCATCGGTGTTTCTACAGAAACAGTTTTAAAAAAGGGTAAATTTTAGGTTGTAGGTAACTAATCAAGGTTGGGTAAACACACAATGCAGTGTTGTGTCTGCAGGCAATGTTTTACAGGTCAGCCTTATGGTTGACAGCAAATTTTGAAAAGGTTTTTCTTGCTTTAATTTAGCCTTTTGAAAGAAGTTTTCTTGCATTAATACTGATTTCTATAGACATGTATGGCTTCCAGACACTACGTGAAGAATTGTCCAGAAGCCATACACTTCTTTAGAAATTCTTGTATCTTAAAACAGCTATATTTCATTAACTTTTGATCCATTTAACCTCAAACTTTGGGATTTTGCTATTTATAGTGTGGTCTTTCTTTCAATATTAGTCATATTTAGTAATTATAAGAATTAAGGTACTTGTATCCAGGCTCTCTCGGCATGAAATCTGGCAATGTAGGCGAGGCCTGCTAACAGGTCTGCTTATTATCTGTAAAGGTTACCAACCATATTGAAATCAGCCTCGTTTTAAAAAAAAAAAACACTAAAACAAAAATTGAAGATAGAAGATCTTTGCTAAACTTGCATACTTTCTTTGTATTTCTTTTTTTAACAAAAAAATAGCATAGAAATACACTAAAAAATAAGAAACACAGCCCTAAAAACTGTTTAAGGCACACATGCAAGTCGGAAAACTTCAAGAGAAACACAAGTCATAACCTTGTAGTTGTATATAGCTAAAAAGAAAGCAAGGTCAAATTCAATGCCACAAGCAAAAAATTCGATCTCAAAAGATTCTGGTTCTTGTAAAGCGGGCAAGAAGAAAAATATATTTTAACATCAACTAGAAATACAAACAAATTAAAGTAACTGAAAATGGCTTTTTTAAAGTTTAACTTTTCTAGTCGTACAATCACAAGTTTTCACATACTTCAACCACGTGCAGCTAAACGCATTAACATATACTGTCTTCTGTGCTTCGCTTGTCTGCGAATTGTTGTGTCTTTGAAAGAAATAGTTGACTTTGACACTGAAAAGTGACTCTTAAGTTTATCATTTACTGATTCTAAAAACAACTGTAAACCTACACGCATGTGGTTCGAAGCAATTTTGATATTTTAGAGGAATCATTAATTGTATGTTTAATTGTACACTTTAAACGAAAAAAAATTAGCAAACACGGACAAGACCTTAAAATAATTATTGAAACAGGGCAAGCTGACTGCTGTATTTCACAGGAACGCGTAACGGTAACGAAAAAGGTCATTAATTTATAATCGCGTGAAGTTCTTTTCCAGCGTCTGACAAAATCAAATACACCCTTTCCGATATTAAATTCTTAACAGAAAGTTTTAAATTAAGATGATACGTATACAGCACGCAACGCATGACCTCAGGGTAAAATTTAAAAAAGTATGAAAAACCAACTGATGCAAGCCTTACTTTTGAAATTCAATTAAGAAAACTAAACAATCTTAGAGTTAGAGGGAGCGAACGATATGCGATAAAACAACACAAATTGGTGTTAAATGCTTTTACGAGTTCTGTTGTGGGCTAAAGTTAAAAAGAATTAAGACATTATATCAACGTCCGTGGATTTAAATTTATCACTGAGAGTAAAAAAGATAAACTTTATGTAGTTTTTTGTATTTCTGAAATCTTAACCTTAGACAAGGAATCTGAAAAGTCACTGTACGGCTCTGCAATACTAATGTAATACGCAAATGTAAACTACATGATATTAATAAATCGCAGTTACGTCAACAAGCACACAACTTCACATTCTAATTTGAATAGATCTTAAACCGACAAGTACTACTCGTCGTCCATGTTTTTAAAAACCCTATTTCTATGCTTCTTTTAAAACCCTTACGGAAAAAAACAATTATTGTTTATCCGGCCGCAAAATACTTTGAGATTAGATTTCAACAAAAGAAAATCCATCTTACTTAGAATTCAACATTTTCAATGCGAGTAAAGCTATATATACACTTTTTCCACATATAAAATAAACTTATAAACGAAGACTAGCAAGTGAATTAATATTTTAACTTTTATATGGAGTAATTGCGCCCTACTATCTGCTTATCGTACGTCGAAAAACAAACCGAACTTTAGTTCTTTTCCATCGCACTCATTTCTGCATGTTTACATTTGATCAAAAGTCATTTCCTGTCAAGACGTTTTAAACCCTCGGGAAGAAACGACTTCAAAAGCTTTCAGTCATGTCATAAACAATGATGATACATTTACAACTTGCGAGCAAGAAATAACACTTTTTTTCAAACTTCATTCATTACTTACATCAAAACAGTAACACTATAGAAAGGCTCTGCGTGTGCACGACAAGACACCATGGAAATCTAGCTTACACCAATAAGGTAAAATAACCCTTTTTCTGAACATTAAACACACTTACCTCCAAATGTTTTTCCTTTACTATCAAAAAATTGCTTATTTGCGTCAAGTTTGATGGACAATGCGTTGTCAAAATCCTTTTTCCCTAATCTTTTGAAATGTTCTTCCACTAGCAACGTGCAACAAGATTGATTTGTAATTGGACAAACTTTCAAGCCATTACCTAAAACTTGAACGACAAACAAATAACTAGAAGTTAGTACTCTTCCTTATTTCAACAGAAACTGGTTTTCGACTGAAAACTCGAACTGGAACAATTCAACTTAAAATCGGAAGCAATATCAGGTTCGTTTTAAAACGCCACCATTTTTGTTACCACAGCGTGAATTTAGACCACTTACCGTGTACCTGTCCTGAAAGAATAACACTTTTCTGTAAGCCCTGATCTTTTACAAAAGATTTCAATGCAGTACAAGAAGTACTTGATTTCCCAGTAGAACTTGACGATATGGGAACAAGACTCAACAGAAACAAGACTTTTACCAACAAGCTAAAGATCATGGCGGCTGTTCGCGAAGAACTCTCACCAAGCGTGACGAGACCGTTTTTAAAAATACAGCTTTTCGTAAAAATGCTTACTGATCTTTTTCCCACACGACTTTTTTTGCTTAATCAAGATGTGAATAAGCTAAACTGAAATAGGAAATGCGCTACTTTTCAAACCGCGGAACAACAACACGTACAATCGACCCGCAGTGGAATTCCAAATACATGGCGCTAATTTGGCTGCTTGTTTCTGATGACAGCTGAAACAATGAATTCTGCATGAATGGCTCGTTGCGACTGGCGGGGCGGTCTCACAAAGCCTTTGTATCCAATCCTCCGGGGAATTCAGTAAATTATTCAACGTGGATTTTTTTCTTTCGGGGGAAAGCCAAACGGTACAAAAATTCTAAATAACACTTCCAATAGACTCGAGAATCTTCCCTAAAACATGGTCCATCCTGAAATTGACAAATAGCCAAAAAAGTTATCAAAAACTCATTAATAAATAACTTTAGTTTAACAGGCCCTGAACGGTAAACTATAAATCACAAATCACCAAAGCTCAAAAAGTTCGATTTTAGAGATTTTGAAATCTCTTTGTATATATGTATATATATCGCTGCAAACTTCTGTATCGAATAAAAATACTAAAGCTAAATAAAAATAAAAAATACTTTCGTTTTTCATTATTTTTAGTACATATAATATACATTATTATAAAAATGCATACAGATATTTTTTACATTATTATTATATATACTAATTTCATAATATATTAATTTTCCAAATTGTCTCCCGTATGGTCTGAAGAAATTAAACTGAAAATAACTGTAGCTGTTCAATCTTACATTCTACCATATCTATCAAAAATGAAAGTTTTCCAAATCATTTGAGTGATGAAAAAAATATTGTTACTCTGATACTAAATCAAGACACACTGAACACTTATGATTTTGCAAAACATGTTTTGTTCGCAATCTGGTCATTTTCGTTACAAGGAACATTTGAATTTAAAAGGCTTCCGATTAAAAGCTATTAAAACGAAGCAAAGAAGACCGCATTCATTACTTTTAAGAAAATACATTAATTTTTATTTTACCATTATTTAATGTTAGTAACATTATTACCATGCAATTACATTGTTTTGCCATTTCTAAAGCTGGCTGACTTTAACTCTAAACTTCGTCAAGAACTAGAACGTGTCCAGAAAAACATACAATTATATATTTATAGTTCTTTTGATTATTTCTATCAAATGAATTCCCTTTTCTAAATGATATACAAAAGTTATTTGCTTTCAAAGGGATTGTGACAGTTTTTTGAAACAGAATTTTATCCATCTGCAATTTTTTGGGATCCTTTAATGCCTAATGTCTAATCTGTCAGTGTCACTCCTAATAACCATTTCATTTCTGAAAAACACAGTTTGAAAACGTGTCAGTACCAAAACTCTTGTGTCAATGGCCTTGTGTTTCTGTCATGTCGCCCATTCTGTGATGGTAATTTTCATGTTTTATAAAAGGATTTGGATTTTGGTTTATTCAAAAGGGAACAAAACCCCTTGTAATTAAAAGGGAACGCCTCTTAATGACATCATCAGTAAATGACAGTATTCTTTGTGAAACTTTTTGAGTCATTAATTAATGAATAGTTTTGAAAAGAAAGGCAAAATCAGAGTATTAAGAAAGGTAGAACTTCCGATCGGACTATAATGAGTACTAAGCTAAATGTGGAAAAGGAGCTTGTCTATAATGTAACAGCAAGTAGATGCTTTAATAGGTATGGAAGCTCAAAGTCATGATACATGTTTGCTGTGTTAACGATCATATCTGTACGTGAGCGATTTTGCATGTTCCACCAATCCTTTTCTAATCTCTAACATGCCATTAGGAAAGCTTTATCCTGTTGAAATATTTTGCATAGCCCCGCATACAAAACATTTTTCAATCCTTGTAGAATAAAAAAAACGTATTATGTAAATTGAAGGAAAATGAACGGTTGTGATTTACAAAAAACATAAATCGGGTGTCACAAGGACGACACTTTGCAGCTTTCTGCAATTACTGTGCCTGTGGGGCACAGTCGTCGAAATATGGGACAAAAATCCATCTAGCTATTAGAATTTAAAACAATTCGAGTTAAACGGTGAAGCAAAACTTGAGAATGGTTTTTAAATGAAAACGACGATAGTAGCAGCTTGGAACTTCAAGAGGTCCGTGCTTGCTATAAATGGTATTTTCAATTTTTAATGGTATTTCTAAAACGTATATCTAATGGCTCTTAAAAGGTCCTGCATGTTTGATATCAGTCTAGTGTTTGTTTAATGCATTGGTTTGTATAGACAAAAAAAATTAATTAGGAAACTAAAAATTTTATCAAACATCAAAACTTATTCTTTCTTTTCGGTACTTGAACGCGTAAACAAGAGTTTTGATATAGAGCGAACATATTCCCTTAGTAATGTGCTATGTAGTGCATGGGTCAATTGTTTACACGTGGTGTATTTCAAAAATCTTTGTAATGTGAAAAACTCTTCACAAAGCAGTCACTCAGAAACCATTAACTGCTTGCTCAAATAAAGAGCAACTAATTTTAAAATATCAATCAACCTTTTTACTGGTTTTATCATAAAACTATTTTAAGCCTTGGATTTTGTACATAAAGAACAAAGGGTCAATGACAGATGCATTTCTTAACTTTAATCTCTACTAGACGTCTCGCGTAAATATAGATCGGGCAAATGACTTGTTATTAATTTTAGTGGTTTTGAAATCGAATACATCGAGTTTAACAAAAAAAACTGAGAAAGATTTTATTCGTGGAATAGATTTCACTGTATCGCAGAGTGAATAACTATAACAGACCAACTCAAGTTTGAAAGTGATTTTTAAATAAATCACCGCGTAAATTGCAAAATTGCGGTTACGACGATCTAAGAGTCCAGACTCTGTTTTAAGTGTTAAAAATCTGTCAAATCCGTTTTTACATTTCCCACCATCTGGTTGACCTATTTGGTAAGGTACGTAATTGTCTAGCGTGCAGGAGGCTCGGGTTAATCGATTCCCGTTCGGACCAACTCACAGGGAAGGGTGATCTTCTCAGAGGAGAAGTTGCTGCCTTTGCTCTAACATCTACAAAACGGATAAGGACGTTAAATGGTAGGCTCTCGGTATCCAATCTGTGTTTATGCGTGTATGTCTATCATGTAAAAAGTCTCCGTCCACTTTATAGAGGCCTATATGCTCGGAAACGTTTGCTTCAGTCAAATAGAGATTACTACATGTCAAAATCTTGATATAGTTTTTATTCATTTTGGTATCATAGCGCGGACGAGCCAGTCCTCGAGCGAGCTGTGAGCGGTATGATCGCAAAACAAGTGAATATGAACGATATCTAGACCTTGCCATGTCATAATTTGTTTATTATATACTGAGACAGATAAAGTTACACAAAATGAAGACAAATTTAAATTCGTTTTATACTTTAAATATGACAAGGCTTGATATAAGTCTAAACGACAAGAAATGATAATTGCAAACTTACCACGCAAAACTTCGCACGCTCTTGCCTTTTGACGTCATCAAAAACAAGAACAGTGATTGGATAAGAGATTTACATGGGGTCAATTGATTGGATAAAAATGCCGTGAAGTGATATCGTATCACTTCACTGATACGATTTTTTCTTCACGGCTTTACGAAACCGATATCCTGTCACAGTATATAATTGAATTGTATATTTTACCTTTTATAAATGCGTAGAACGCAACATTGCTATAGAAAGATGGAAAACTTTACAACTCTATATAAGCTATAAAGCAACAAGGGAAGGTATATCAGATAATTGCTTAGGCAGCTATATTTCTGTCTGAAGGATTAATACCCTCGACATTTTACCCTTGACCCTCGACCCTTGACAAAATGGTGAACTCTAAAAAGACAGAGGCACCGTTTCCAGTTTATCATTACATCTACTATTGTTCCAAATGATACACGTATTCACACCATCAGCATAGTTTTTCAATGCCTTGTCTTTTTGTTTTGATTCCTCATCATTTCAATCCACTCATAGAAAAAAAGAATATATTAACCCTTGTCCTGCTAAAACGATTTCATATAAAATAGAATTGTCTTAACTTTTGAACCTGTTGATGAAACCTTATTAAATGACCATTCATTT
>JAPEIX020228179.1:0-15031 GCA_026122405.2 Zoanthus sansibaricus
GAACAATCGAGAGATAAGATCGAGAAGGGCCAGTGGGCTTATAGGTTGAGAACCTTTGCTCCAGATGGACTTTATTCTAATGACTTTTTTATTCACAGAATAGAAGGTCAGGCGCACAAAATTAGTTGTCTACGTTTTGTTTTGACTGTAATAATTTTCATTTTAACTGACGATTTTAATTATTTTGTTAGTTACATGCATGTGGGACTGCTTAATTGATTGTGTACATCAGGACATTGTTTATAACTTGTGTGTTTAATGGTTGGTCTTTTAGTTGCCTTGATGAAGACCATTTATTATGGTTGAAATATAGTTAAGTAATCAAGTTAATGGTGTTCTCAGTTCTGTTTATATTTATATTTTTCTGAGGAGTCATACCATTATTGATATTTTGTGATATACAATCATATATATATATATAAAGAAAATGTAGACCATTTATTTAGAGGAAAAAACTTTTAATCTTGAAAGGCAGAAGAACATTTTAAACAAACATTCTGATCTTTTCAACACATGCTGCAATGTACAGTCTGTAACGTCAACCATTTGGTAAAGTTTGTAAAAATTCTCAAGCAGATGAATACCTGGGTTTTCAATGATTTACTCTCAAATTCTTTCAAATGTATGCCTCGGTTTTCCCGAGGTGAATACTGTACAAAGAACATTTATTTTGTATAGCTTAACTTACTTCATGAAACTGTAAATTCCTACAACTTAGAGACAGTTATTTTTATTGCTCAATTCATTTTCATGCTTTGTACATAGCACTTAATGTAAACAGCTTTGTTTGGACCAATTGAAATGTTTGTACTAGCCAAATTATATTTTAAATGCAAGCCATATAGTGAGTACAGTAGCCAATCAGATTGCAGTATTTGTGATAAACTAGATTTCAACTAAATATATATATTAAATGGAGAGAGAGAGAGAGTTAACTTTTAAAATTTATAAGTTATTTCTTATAATAATAAAATAATGTAATATCATTTAGTGACAATTAACTCCCCTGAAGGGGCTCTTTTCGGTGTGAAGTTAAAATCACCCTCTCTCCCAGTTAAGAATCCCAACTGGCAGGAAGCAAACCAGTTGGCTGTTTACAAGCGTGGTGAATTTATCCCTGGGATCACCGAGGACAAATTCATTCAGTAGTCCGAGTCGGGGATTTGAACCCGGGTCTTCCGCATTCAAATCCCCAACTCTAACCACTGTGCCACGCTGCCTCCAATAGAACAATAGATGTTGGTCATTAATATTAGATTCGGCACATGTGAAGTTGAACGTTTGAAACAGGCCTTAATAATTCTTTGTTAGATAAACGATTAGATTTTCTGGCAAGACCTGTATTTCAACTCATTTCTTCCAGTCAGGATCCTTTAATTGTTTTTTGTTACTATATTTAGTTATTCTTTATACTGTTTCACTGATTAGGTGATTGTAACTTTTATAATCCAAGCTTTGTGTAAAGAAATAAAGTATGTTTTAACACTGGTAACGTTAACGAGCGTGTAACTCGACGTTTATAGACAATTACCTTGCATTTCTGAAGACAGATGAGCGTTTTTACAAGGTAGTAAAGCTAATTACTTGGGCTTCCTGTGGAAAGCCCGAGTTATAAATCCGGCTTCGTTTTTTTCCTGCCAGCCAAGATACAAAACGCAGTTTTTGACAGCTAGCTCGTCAAAAATTAGCCAATTAGCGCGCGGAATCTACTTCGCGTATCGAGGGCAAACAACATGGCGAGGAAAGAAGAATTTTATTCCGTCTTGTTACAATGTATGTTATTTGACATGTCTATTATTAGCTCTCATGTAATAGTATTCTATTACGAAATTAAACAATAAAGGACACGAGCTGAGCGACTACTGATATAGTCATAGTTATTGAAACATGGTGGCAGTTTAGAACCCACATTCTACAAGTTGTAGCGCCCTTAAAGTTTAAAAAGATTTTGGAATGTCAGACCCGCCGTCTCAAAGCACCAATAACGCAACTGCAAGCTCACCGATCATTCAAGGAATAACGACCCCAAAGCCATTAGACATCACTTCGTCGAGTAACGCCGCCGATAACTGGAAGCACTTTAAACAGGTATGGGATAATTATGCCATAATAACTAACTTAGCCACTCAATCGAAGCAATACAGAGTAGCATTATTTCTTCACTGCCTTGGAACCGATGTGCTAAAAGTTTACAATGGAATGCAGTTGGAGAAGTCAACGAAACATATGAGCGATACATTTTCAATGGCCGAAATCTAGCTACAGATAAATCTATTGATGCTTATGTAACTGTTCTTAGATCGCTTGCTAAAACATGTGGTTTTTATAATTGACAGCTTACTGAGAGATCGTATGGTCTTAAAAGCAGCCGACATATGCATGGAAAATAACGATATATCATTATGTAATTATTATTATTACTATTTCTTCAACAGTCCCAAGCGAACCGAGCAGCTTCAGGCACTAATGGAGGATGAAATCGCGACATCATTTGTGGACGGAAAATACCCAAACACAGAGAGGTGATCATGAAGCTGTTGTCTATGAACCTTTAAATGAATAAAGTAAATGATGTCATCAGGATTGTTTTTAAGAAAGTAGTTGGCAAAGACATCGACAGACTGCCGACTAAAGCCGTTCATTCTCTTTTGTTGTTTGAGGCCAAATACATTGCTGATGTAAAAGGTCGCAAAGCAATGTGAGAAAATGCAGACCCTCCAAGTCTTCTTGATAGCACCTTACATGGATATGGTAGCAGCAAGCACCACGGTCATTACCAGGATGTTTAGATAACTACACCTGCAGGAGAAACATACAATATTGGCCTTCTGGAAAGGGGAAAAGCTGACGCTGGAGGTGTTGTAATTGCATTTAAGTTTCGTGTTGAGGAAATTGCCTTAGCCCTTTCTGAGAGCCAGCAAGAACTGGCTTTATCCAAAAAAGTAGTTGAACTCTTAACATCTACTAAAAATTCATATCAGATGAAGGACCAATAAACTCTCCATTTTTAATGATCAGATGGAGACAGTAAGAAGTGAACTGGGGTAACCTAGATGAGGACTCTAGCGATAATTTAAAGAAATGGGCAATTTCTATTGCAAAATGCGTTTGCTCGTGAATATGCCAGACAAAGCAAGCAAAGCTCTAAAATTGTTTGAAGAGCCGCCCCCGAGGGGCAAAATAATCCTTTTGCTTTTTCTTCTTCAAATGAATCTGCTGCCTATAGACTGATAAGAACTTCCTGTGAAGCATTTGGTCTAAGAGGAAGCCAAGATGTTGGAGCAGCTTTAGACCTTAATGCACACCTCAGTGAAGTCGGAGAAGGCAAGAATTGGATCGAACAATATATAGACAACAGATTTAACATACTATTCAACAATGCAGCAGCAGTTTTCTTCATAAAGACCACATTGAAGGATTTTTATCAAAAGTACCTTCTTTAAATCTTCTTTAACAACTCGTCAACAAGGACATAGCAGAGATAGTCAATTTAGCTGGAATTCGCGCTCTTGGCATATAAGACAAAATGGTGAGTGGCCATTTTCTCAGGGTTACTGAGAATGCAACTTCTGTCCTACACCTCAATCCCTTCTTAAAGAAGATGCAGACTAAGTTCCAGGAGTGGAGTCAGGATGCTTCACCTTTACATGAAGGGACGAGTCGATTATTTTGATGAAGCATCTGTGCCACTCCACTGGGATGAGGTCTGGGACAGTCTGTTTGCAGCCCAGGAGGCCCAAGTTGAGGTTTTAACATAAGAAGCCCTAGAGCTGATCTTCAACTGTTGGATAATACTACTTGAGAGAGAGGCAAAAGAGCAACTTCCAGGTGGTAAGTATTCCAACCCTTCTCCTGACCTGCAAACACAGGCAAAGAACGTGCCAGCTACGAACATTGCCTCCGAGACGGCATGTTTGACTTGCTTTTGCGGTCCAAGCCCTTTGCTAGGACTATCTCGTATGAAGCTTTAATTATGTGGACCAATAACAAGACAGTTGCGTGGTTGGATTCTCTACTGCTGGACGAGAAGAACAAGATGATGGAGGATGCAAGATCTAATTCTACCAAGATTTGCCATCGACACAGGCAACGGAAGCAGGGAATCCTAAAACAAAAAAGGGAGGGGCTGTTAAAAAAAAACAAGAAAAAAACCCAAAAAGAACAAAATTTGAGGGAAGAAATGATAAAGATAACATCTGCTGTCACTGCACTGGGAGGACTATGGACCATCGCAGAGAACATAGTTTGGATTGGTGGAAGCTGCAGTCTGTGAAAGAGAAGCGAGACGCATTGATTTCCCAACTGCAGTTTCAGAAAATTGTGTTTGAAGCTGTTTTGCCGTGAAAGGAACACTTCCAGATAGGCAAAACTGTTGATGGTAAACGAGCTCTCTTCTCAATTGAAAACCTGACGAAGCACCTCAACGAGGTACTGATAATAAACATGCTCCACCGGCTCTCAACAGAGGGCGAAAATGAAGAAGACAAAGAAAGCTTTTTTATCAGTCAAACGAAGATCGTTCAGAAAAGTTAAACAAGAAAAATTGTGTTCAAAAGCTGTGAGAACAACGGAAGAAAATAGCTATTAAAAAAAGCAAGAATAAACTGCCACATCTGTTAGACAATCCAAAACTCTTAGTTGAAAAAAAAAAGAGTACAGTATAATTACATAGAAGGCGATGATCGAGATATTCAAAACTGGTTTGACGCAGCAGTTCGACAGATTACAAAGACAACTCAAACCCCTCTTAAGACTGAATTCCTTATGAAGTATGAAATTGAACCAGACAACCTAGAGTGGCAAATGCAAATGTTTTAGGTAGCAGTTAAAACTCAATTCAACAATGAAAATATGGTCTAGGGATCAAATTGATAGATTGTGAAAATGCGTTATATATAGCCATTGTTTCGTTTCCATAGTGCAGATTCACAGTTCTTCCGTTTTTAAGAGCGAAAGTTATGTTAACAGGTTTCCATGGAAACCAACTCTGTATGACATTTGCACATTATATAGTTAAATGTAGTGTAGCAAATTTAAAAACTAGTATCGGCTTATTAATCAGGAATTTATTAGGTTGAATTGTTACCATGGAAACCAATATGCGTAGACATTTGCAATGTTTAACATTTTCACATATCATTGATGCATAATATCAATGTTAGATAAAAGTTGACAAGTAATCCATTTAGGTTTTCTTCAAAATCGTCTTAAATCACTACTGTTTCAATGGCAACCTGTTTATAAAACATGATAAATTAAATTATATTTAGAAGCATTTCACTTTTTCTATAACTCCTAAAAGTTCCATTGCAATGCAAGGAAAATTGAAAAAGATACGGCTGTTGTATGTGCCTACACTATGTGAAGAACAACACTATAAGACCTAGTATGGCAATCGTTTATCCACAAAAGTTGTCAAATTTATAATATTCAAATATTCATAACCTTTTTTGTATTTGACTGACAGAGGTGGTTCTGGTATCAAAATGTTGTATTTGAAATAAACTTTCCAAATTTAGTAGTTGTGGCCTAATATACAAAACTGACCTAAACCCCCTATTTTTACACGTCGTCAATACATACTGTCTCATTAAAGGCCGGATATGTTTTCTCGCCGCGGTATTTCTATTAGTTCGCAGTTCGCTGGTTGTTTTGCGTTTCAGAAATAACCAGATAGATTTATAGCGGTATTAACATATTGACTCGAATTTCTTAAAGCAGAGCTGAGCTAAATTAACATTCTTCTAATCATGGCAAAATGAGTAGGAATGTAATGATTTTTCAAGGTACTAGAAATTATATTTTGGAAATAATGCGTACGATTGAGAGAGATAACCCTCATTTTGCTATGCCTGATCGGTGACTCACTAGGTTCTGTGCCCAAGAATGCTATTTCCTCGTATTCATGCGAATACATAATCGTAAATTCGGAGGAATTTGAAAGACTGAGATGTGAAAAAATTCAGAGTGACTTTAACAGAATATGAGCTCGTGAATTGTGCCGAATTGAATTCGTTCAAAGTCAACTAGTATTAGCGAAAAGAAAAAGACAACGGAGAATAACAGTATTGCACATTAAAATACACATCCACATTTTGGCTGTAACCACCCGCCATATTTATGCTCCGAGTCTCTTAGCTATGCCTTGCTGATGAGGCCTTAAAAACTGGTCATGGCTTCTAACATTTTTATGGTAAATGTAAGGAGTAATCCCCTCTAAAAATCTGGTCTTAGTACCTATTTAATTTGCCTCCAGTAACTTTTAGTACGCATGCATGCACTATCTATGCAGTTTACTGATGTTTATCTTCTGTGAAACTTGATCCTATTTGCTAAGGATGGCTTTCCTTTGTTAACTATAAAATCGACACTGATCAAACGTGAATATCAATGTATAAAAATAGACAATATATCAATATGAATAAATTCAAATATGAAAGTTTTCTGTCAAAATGCCATATAAAGCATAATGCTCAGACTATCCCGTCCGTAATTGCGTTCGACAATAAAGAACGCACTGTGGGTTATTTGTCCCTTTGTGGCCGCCGTAACCAAAAATTTTGAGGCTCCTGTAAGGGCAGCTGGCTAAATAGTAATTTCGCTTTGGCATTTCTCAGGCAGGAAAGTGGTTCAAGTTTATATGTACTGACACGTGCTGGGGAAGCTCTCTTGGTAAGCTGTTTACAAGCTTTTTTAATAAGAACCAGTGAATTTTTACCGAGGTTCAAATGTTCTTAATTTTTTGGCTGCTTCAGCCTCAATATATTCTAAATTTGTTATTTCTGTGAGCGGTTTGAAATAATGAGAAATCCGAAAACAAAAAGGAAAAACGACAAGACACTGAGAAACAACGTTGATCGTCTATATTTTTGAGGAGATCTCTCCATAACATGAATACGTTTGTCATTTGGACGAATAGTAGATATAATAATAAATGGAAAACCGTGCTTGTGTGCTTTTTACTGTACACTGATTGCGAACGTAAATTACAAGATTCAGTAAATTTTCAACCAGAAACATATTTACTTTATTTCAACCTTAGTCTGAGCTTGTTCTTAAATCGTTCTTAATTTTCGGCCAGTCAGAAGCTCATTGTTCTAATAAAGTTGTTCATATAAAAAAAATACGTGTACAACTTTCAATAACGATAAATTATTCATATTTCTTGTGTTTGTTCATTGATAACTGACAGAACTTTGTACAACTGAAGTGAACATTACACGTGCTAGAATTTCATAAAACCTGACACGAATTCAGTCACCTTTTATAATCTGTCCTTTCCGAGATGACTCTAAACATGCTAAATCTCTGATTAAAAGTTTTGTTACTATGCGAAAATTATTTGAAAAGCTCGTAATCTTTTTTTCAGTTTTCAACTTTGAAATTTCCAGGTTGAATATGAAAATTTTCAGCTTGCTGTCCTTCGTGAAACTTGCCATGATTCAAAGATAACTTCAAATGTTCCTTGTCGGCTGTGAAAAAAAGTTTACACGCAAAACTAGTGCTATTTCTTGAACTTATTCTGATCATAGTGAAGTATATTGTGTGAAAGGGACAGTCATGTTATAATAATTTCAAACAAAACGGTGAGAAACTGTAGTGTTGTCCTTGTTAATATAATTATCAGCTTCTTAGAAAAACTGGTGGAAAACTTGTTTTACATTTTAAATTTGCAAGTGGCCTTTTTAACTCTCAATTATTTAATATACAAGAAAAATAGTGTTTTTAAAATTTTGTGTTTTTCTCATTTGAAATTAAAATTGTTTTTGACACTCTCTTTATTATTATTTTAGTTTATTTTAACTTCGCGAAGCTGAAATCGATGCCACCAAGTGTTTTGCGTGACAAGATTGTTTCCCGTTCGTGTGACGTCATCTCCTTATATGGTTAGCGAGTGTGTATTCATTGTTTATGTGACTAGCGGTCAGATAACGCGATTGGTCGTTCATTAAAAGTAACCTGAAATGATTTCTAAAACCGGAGATTTTGCACAATAAAAAACCCGTCAAAAGAGAATAAGATCTGAAAAGAAAACCTTAGGCAAAAAATGAAAACGCGGTAGGAGCACTCGCTTTGTGAAACATCTCGCTAGACTCTAAATGGGGCCTTCACTGTCACAGAGTTTGTCTTTTCCGATTCCGTGACTGTATGACTTGCCGCTCGTTAGATTTCATGACCAGAGATTTGGTTTGCTCGTAACTGCTCTCACGTGGTCATTTGATAAAGCGATCCACAACTGTCGTTACTCGCATTTGGGCACTCGCAGCTTTGACATCCAGCATACGGACGAGCAGGTTTCAATCGTATCATAAGACTTAAAAGTTGAAAAGGATGGCTGGCGAAACTAAGGTATAGTACAAATTGTATTTTCCTTTCATCTTGATATGAGAAAAGTCCTTTCAATATCTCCTTTCGTATTGAAACAAAAAGTTCCTTCCTTTCACCTTAGGACATTTTTGTCTTTTTAAAAAGTTAAAGCAAACTTTGTCTTTTTATTATGGCCTGTACTGGATAAAAAAAAGTGAAGACATAGCAATTTTGTAAGTTTTAATGTATATATATTTTTTGTATTCTTAAGTTTAAGGCAGAAAATTTTTGTAGAAATTCATTTGCTTCTGTAGAGGGTAAGTTTAAAATCAAAAAGAATCAAATAGCTTCAGGCAATACTTTATTTTAAAATCTGTAGACAAATGAATTAGTTGTTCAGTCCTGTCTTGGGCTCTCTATTTTCTTTCTTTAATCTTGTAAACCCAATATTAATCTTTGAAAACAGATAAAGCATGTAGTTTGTACCGTTTTAAGAACTCTTAATTCTCCTAGTAGAGCCGTAACAAACTTTTAAAAATTGCTGAGAACAATTTTTTTTGTTTTCTAAAAGAATCTAACGGTTTGATCTAATGGTTTAAATAGACAGCATCTTACAAAAGAGTGAAGATTTTTATATTTTTGCATTTTTGGTTTAGTCGACTTGCGTTCTATTTCGAAACGATCTTTTCCACTAAGCCTGGCTACGTTTCCAAAGAAAGCATTTTCAAACCATTTACTTTTTTTAAAAAACAATTTAACTCGTTTTAAACTTTGTTGAGTCGACCCAGTCAGCAAATAATCGTTTATTAAGTATTACAAATTCCCTAACCATCTGATTACAACGGAGTACAGTCCTAATATTGTTTTCTTGCTTTGAAATGTATAAAAGTTCCATATTTGCAAAATACTTTAGTTGGTACAATGTTTGTAAATACAGTTGCGTGATACATGGTACCGTACCAAGTTTGGCTTTACAGAATTTGCATTTCCTGACTCATTAACCGTATATCACTTTGTTTTTCGTTTTATTCTTGTTCTGTCCGTCGCAGCATTTAAATTTTAGGAGCTAGTAAAAAACAATTATTTACAACTGTTGAGAAGTAATTACCAAAAATCTATCAATTTTCTTTGAGAAAAAAAAACAGTTTTCAACTTCAAAACCATAAAAAAGAGGTTGTAAGTCGAGTTACAATTACATTGTATTTGATCACCAATTGTTTCAAATATAAATATATACGGGGGCGATTTTTATTTAGCAAAATTGAATATCTAATTTTTTGCGTGAACTAGTCTTTATCACGACTAACTTGTAGCTGCTAGAAAAACAAAAAAATAAAGCATTTTTAAGTCTTGGGTTAATTTCCGCAGTCTACTGCTGTATAACGCAAGTTTTTAGCGTCACGTAGTCAAGGAATATGATCACGATATCAGATGACGAAACGCTTCGTTGCGTGACTCAAACCATTGATCTTAGTTTAACCTCGGAAATGAAATATTTTTTAAATATCTTTATATTTTTTGAAAAACAGATTTAACTACGACTCGCCCTAACAAGGAATGTTCTATCGCTAATATTACACGAAAGTCTTTTTGAAATGTGATAAGATTCACATTTAAAAGTGCCATGCAAGAATGTTTACGTTCTCAGCTAGAAGAAATGTTTCGTATCACGTTTGTAACGCTGTTCTTCCAGTGGTGTCACGTTTCAAACTCATCGTACTGAATTTGCTTCAGTCCAGTGAAAGCATTAGTAATGAGAGCAAACCATATAAAGAAATGGCTTTTGTAGAAAATAACTAAAATTACCCAGCCTGCACTTTAAAATGCGACATCTGTGAACTGTTAATGTAAAACAAATTATAATTTTAAGTCGAACGAAAACAAAGTTTAAATTTGTACAAAAGAATGTGCAAGGTTTTCTCTTTAGCTCTTTTAGTGAGAAAATTGGATATTAGTAACATTTTTGCTTTTAAGCTTTGAGAAACTGTAATATAAGGTTGTTTTACATGTGTCACTGCATGGTGCTAGCAGTAGTACGTGTCTTGTCTTTGCTTTTTGTCATTAATCGCATACGGCATGTAATCGTCATAAAATTTATTGATTCTAAGGTTCTCGTGAGATTGGACACATTTTTAAGTAGAACTTACTTTCCCGAAATTTTTAACATAATTGATATCTGTGTTTTTACTCGCGTTTTATTAGTATTCTAGCATTGTATTTTCGAATTTGCATTTCTCAATTTTTTGTTTTTATGTTCGCCTGGAATAAGTTTACTCGATTGCTAATTCAATTTCAGTTTTGTTTTTTCATTTTTGTTTTTTCAAACCAGTCGTAATTATAATTCCGTTAACACTGCAGATTTTCTCCGTTATTTATCTGTTTCATGTATGTTTTGCTATCTGAACCGGCTGAATAGCGTTTTTTTTAATAATCACGCAAACAATCAGACAGATAAGCGTGATGTTTTGTAATGGAACCTTTGAAACAATTTCTTTCAGATTGTGGTCGAACACGACTACATTTGCACATTCAAATGCTTCATGGATCTTGAAACTATATTTATGATTTTCTTGAACAGCATACACAGAACAAAACCTATTTGCATACACATATAAACCATTTTTTATAACCAGCCACAGCAGTTCTGCAGTTTTTAACATTACACTCTTTTTGTTTACAAGAATATTAAGTCTGAAATTGGCCAAATTTTAAGAATATTTTAAGCATGATGCTGAGGCTCAGATTTTATTAAAAATATAATTTTGCATGTTTGAAAAAACATTGATTATAGTGTATTGCAACTGGACTCTCATCCCAAATAGCAAAGCCATATACAGATCTATTACCTTTAAAGCTCTTCGATACCACAATCATTTTAAATACGGAAATTCCATGTCACCAATATATCCCTAAACTAAAAATTTTCTGCCTAAAGTCGACCAAAAATAAGAATATCCAGCCTCGGTCCGAAAAACAATATTCCTATGAAAAAAAAGAGTGTACTTAAAAGTCAGGTAATTAGTTGGTCTATATCTTCTTTCGCTGTTTCGGCTTCCCGGGACACGACTGTATGACAATGCCTAGCCAATCCCCACCTCCCCTTGGGCCAGGGTCTGAGATAGTGGGGGAATGGACACTATTAAACAAAATTGTTGCCAAGCAGGTGGAGTTAATGACAAATTGAAACCTCACCTCGACAGGTCGGGGCCAACTTGGAGAATTTGACACGCAGAAGATTTCATAAAAGAATTCTAAAGAAGAACTCGATAGCTAGCTAGAAGACTTCTAAAAAAGAATTAAAGTAAAATTGTGAAAGCATTGTCATTTTTTGAAATGCATGGTATACTTGCTAAAAACTTTAACCATGGCCCCCAGACCCTGGAGGAAATGAGGCTATTTGACGCGTTATGACTAAAAAATTTGGACCTGCGGGGTACAACGGTACGGTTTTGCTCACATTTGACTTTAGACTATGTCAAATCCCTTACCCTGGCCCGAGGTGTGGGGAGATGGGGGTTTCAATTGACTGATGCATAATATATACTTTGTAAAGTTGCAAAATACACATTGACTTTTTGTTTACTAATAATATCATTAATTATATTCAAACAGCTCCCAGCTATAGTGAATCTTAACGTTGGTGGACATTTTTTCACGACACGTCTCTCAACACTTCTGAAAGATCCGAACTCCATGCTCGCGTCGATGTTTAGCGGTAGATTTGAACTAGAATCTGACAAGGATGGAAGATACTTTATTGATCGCGACGGCTCATGCTTCTGTCACGTGCTCAATTATCTTCGTGACCCGACACAGCTTCCCCCGTCATCTGTAGCCATGCAGGTGTACCGAGAAGCACAGTACTACAGAATCGAGAGCCTTGTGCACGTGCTAGAATCTTACCCGTCAATTTTACCAATTGGAAAAGTTGAAGAACAAAAAGCCGCAATTGGGAACAAGTATTACGTATGGAAAAATAAAGCGTTGGATGTTGTACAACGAAAATACACTGAAGTTCTAAAGTACAGCCTTGGTCAAGACTGTGTTATAACAGCCGTCCGCTACTTGTCTAAGAGAGATTTCGCAAATGCCGTAAGTCTTTGCAGAAGTTTCAGCCTAGATTTTGATGGCGAGGATTGTTTCCCGAAGCACAATTTTTTCTGCGCAGATGAGGAAGGACGTAGGCTTGGTTTTTACATCGGCCCCGAAATTTCCCCAGTGGATTTTGTTTTGCCAGAAGATGAAATTCCAGACTCGCGAATGTTCACGTCAGTTTTGGAAAAGGACTTGCGGCATGAGGGATTTTGTGTCAGCGGAAGATCATCATACACATGGAAATGCCTGCGTTGTGATGTCATGGGCTTTCTTCATCAGATAGCTTTTAAGTGGCCATTAGGACATGTTCACGATATGGAAGGAAAAATTGTAAATCCTTAATTCAAATACGAGCCTTGATGAATGAATCGGGACTGCTCAGTTCTGCGCAAGTTCTCTGAACTGCTATTATCAGAGAACTTCTGCTCGACAATAAAACGGATCCACTGGTCATCGCGTGTAGGAATGGCTTTGTTTGTTATTGACGAAACGAAAATGCTTTTAGTTACTTTCGAGAAGTGTTGGGCTTCAAATCTGCGCCAGGATCACAATTTGTCAGTCTGCACAATCTGTAGCAAGAACAATTGAAAATTAAGCCACAAAAGCCATACATTTGTACTGTCTTATGTTGGTGGAGAAAAACTCCGACACACACTTGACAAAACCGCCACAGAGCTTGTCAAGAGATCAAGCTAACAAAACTATGCTCTAAAGTTTTTTATACATCTCTCTATATCATACCAGTGACACAAGATTATCCAGCACTGATAAATATTACCATGTTTTGGCGACCTAAGTAACTGCAGTCACTTTTCTGGATGTGTTTACTAGTGGGCTTTTAAACTATTTGCTCTTCCCAATAGTGTGTCTTGTAGATCTTTTATAATGCATGCTAGCCTGATCAATTTGTAACTCAAGTCACTAATGCAGTATCATTCAAATAAAGCTTGTTTATCAAGACAAGGTTTTCCTCATTTCAATGTGCTTTATATCATCAGCCTCCAAAATTCCTAAGTACTTATATCCAGAGTCCTTTTCCAAACGCTTCATCATTTCTCCATTTGGCAAAGTTATGCCATCCAGTGATATTACTTTTCCTCTTTTCATAACCAAAACCGCGCATTTCTCCAATCCAAATTCCATTATGATATCTTAAGTGAAATCACGTACTTTGTTTATTAAGCAATCCAGCTGGTTTTCATATTTTGCAGTTTGAGATCGTCCATAAAAAGGAGGTTATAAATTTTACCACTATGTTTTCCAAGATTATAAAATACATTTACCTTCCGTAGAATAAGAGTTAGTGGTATAATGCCAGTACAAATAACAAAGGTGATAAACTATCACTTTAAAATATATCTCGTTTTATCTTTACATTTCCAAATACCTTCAGGGACAGTTAAACAGTCATCCCCAAAATTCTTCTAACTCAAATACTTCTTTCAACTCCTTCACTATCCACCAAAATTTAGGGTAGAGAGTGACCTTGAAATAGTTAACTGAACGAAGAAAAAATGAGATTTTAGCAGAAAACCCAAACACAAAAAATAATACAATTAATTGTATTTGCTGCCAATTTATCAACATATTCATTTGAAACTATTAAGCATTTTTGCACTTTGTTCAAATTTTAACTGATCGAAATGAAAAAGTCAAGCGTGCTTTGCACATTCGTTGATGGCGGTTTGGAACCAATCGTACATTTGTTGCTCATCCGATTGATCCGATTTTGCAACAATTTATGAGCAATAACAAGGCTTTAAAGTTTACTTCTGAGAGTTAAGCTTTTAAAATTCGACGAATATTATTAAGACATGTAACAGTTGTCTTTTTAATCGAAGCTACTATACCACAGATAAAAAAAAGTTGTAGGGGCTTTTTTCTGACAGTTGATTGACTCCGAACAATCAACTTTCGAAGTTTTGTGGGCTTTTTCTGGTCTTTGGTGGCTTGGCTAGTCTTCCTAATGAGTAATGTAGTGTTACGGACTCACTTACCTGGGCGACGATTTAGGGCTATGTGGGGTCTAGCGACGCAGTAGGCACAAACATTTTTGTTTTGTTAAACGATGCAAACAATTGAGATTACCGTTTGTTCAGGATAAAACTAACAAGGCTTCAGTTCTTATCATTCAGGTACACAGACTCTACAAGAACACTAAATCGTCTCTTTGACCCTGAAAGGTACGACAAGAGGCTTCGACCCTTTTTAAAAGGTACTCATTTAGAACAATTTTTTGTATTGGTAAAAGAGTAGTTGTATATTCAATTTTATAGACCAAAAATTGTTCATTTAGCCAAAAAGAAAGAGTGTTTGTGTCATAATTGCATCCAAATTAAAAATAACAGGAAAGGTATAGAAGGTTTTGTCAGTAGCAATACCGGCATAACCAATCAATTCAAAAATGTGAAACATCCAAACATTTGCATTTTAAATGTGCAGATTACACTCATATAATAAGAGTTAAGAAATCGATATAAAGATATAAGGATATTAATATAACGACATCAATACATATATAGTATATTATATAGAACAGCAAAAAAGAATGGTATTGCTGGGTTGCACCTGACGTCATGGCGGCCATGTTGGATGACACTTAACAAAAGAATTTTGATTATTTCTTTTG
>JAPEIX020228912.1:0-22990 GCA_026122405.2 Zoanthus sansibaricus
ATAAGCATTGTTTCCAGTTTCTCTTAAGATTATTGTAAGTTTTAAGAGAAAATAAAAACACTGTTTATGCAAAATTTTGGGTGAACAAACAAAACGTATTATGGTATTTTCCATATTGGCTAATATTATCCATATTTTAAGTTAAATATTTGTAGGTATTTGTGAAAACATGGAAGATTGAGTGGCAAAGGTGGTCATCTTTATAGCAATAGTGTTTTATTACTATAGTGGAGGTCGTAATGATGATGATGGTGATGATGTCCATGATGGGGGTAATTATGGTGTTGGTGGTGATGATAATGATGATGGTAGAATTGATTAAGTTATGAAATAGATTGTTTATCTTGATAAGTAATTTATAGATAAATTATAATATGAATCTTTTTCCCTTTGTTAACGACGTAACCCTTTGGATGCACCCGACATGATAAGAAGGATTATGATCATAGTGCTGTTACGAAAAGATTTTCTGATTTTCAATCTCGACATGGACGCATCGCTTTTCCAAGCACCATGTTATGTTTTGTAAAATATATACTCCGGTTTTGTTAAGGTAGATTTTGAAGCATCCTGACTCCGTGTGTGATTTATGTTTAGGGTCGAGGCGTGTACATGTTTAGGATCGACACGGACGCCGTGATCGACGCCACAGTATCGGGAGCCCCAGCCAGATATATCAACCACTCCTGCATGGTACGTACTATGGCGCTACTTTTAAAACGTCGATTGTGAACAGTGTTCTTCTGCAAAGGACTGGAATACGTTGAATCTCAGTGTCATCTTGTTACAGTAGTTTTTAGTGGGTAATATACCTGCTACCGTGGTGGCCTTAGTGTCCATTTTAATGGCTTTAAAGCTACGTTCGTGCTAGCTATTCTCGTTCTTTATCATTTAAGCCACATCCCAGAAGTATTATGCTTTCACGGTGATTTACCTATAAAATCTCCCCTTTAAAAAATTATATCTTCCTATTTAAAAAGATCGTGAACGCATGATGATATTTCAGGAATTTTTTCTTTACGGAGTCAATTAATTTTTTTGGTTAGCTTTTCCTATTATAATTTTATATACGCTTGGAGAAAGTAATCTTATTCTCCCATGTTAAAAATCTGCCACTTTTATGTTATTTTCACATGCAAAAGATCTTAAATGTTGATAACTTTGTATCTCCGACCGTTTCTGTGCTCTTTTCAGTTATTTACATGTTTTATTCATGATGCCGTTTTTTAATGTTTTTTATCATTTACATCTTTTTATTTTGTCGAATAGCCCAACTGTGTAGCAGAAGTTGTAACCTTTGAAAGGGAACAGAAGATTATCATTATTTCAAATCGCAAGATCGAGAAGGGTGAAGAGGTGAGCGATATCAATTCTAGTTTCTTCTACTAAGACAGAAAGCCAAGTAAACTTTTTGTAAACGAGCGTCTATAAGCTAAAACCTTTTCAGAGTCTTGTGGCTCATTGTGGCTGAAATGTATGTCTGGGCTTCTGAATTGTTAAGCGGATGGGAGTCTTTGACTCCCCCTGGATGGGACAGTAGAGACCGCGTGTGACGAGAGTGCGAGATTTCAAGCGCGCGAGCTCTTATTCAAGCAAACTCGAAGTCCTCTCGACAACGAGTTTGCTGGAAAAAACGCGCGTGCCGTGAAATCTCAAACTCGTACTGAGATCTAACAGCTAAGCTAATTCCTTTACGAGCTTAGTGGCCATGGAGCCGGCGTATATCTCCGATTTCTGTAGTGTTAAGTGGATGATGGTCTTTGATTCCCCTGGACGGGACACTAATTCATCGCAGGTTAGCTCCCAGCAAACGCTAGTACTCATTTACCTACCCCGGACAGATGGAAAGCTGAGTTGGCTTTGGCGAAAAGAAGATCGCACAAATATTCGAACCTCGGCAAAGCTCGGATCGAACTGGGAACCTTGTGAACACAAAGCAGAGATCTTACCAACTGCACCAACTTTATCCGCCCACTCAGGTCTAAAAGTTCTCTACTAAACCAACACAGGTTTGCTCCCAGCAGACGCTGGTGCTCATTTAGAGACTTCAGAAAAAATGCAATTTGAGGTAGCTTTAATGGAAAGGAAAATGATGCAAAGATTCAAGTCTCGGCAAAGCCGAGGATCGAGCCCGCGATTTTATGGCTAAAAAACAGATGTTACCGACTGCACCTACCACAACATCTTAATGTGAACAGGCGTAGGTGTTATTGAAATCATTCATCGCTATTCAAAGGAGACCGATCTGTTAATAGCGAATTCTACAGCTCAGTCTTTTACTACAAATTAAGGTTTGCTTCTGTTAGTATCGCTCAGCTGGAAAAGGAGTTGAGAAATATTTGTTAAAAATTTAACTTAGGAAATGTTCACTTCTCGGAGACTATTGAGAATAGATTCCTAATAGAACTAACCAATCAGAATGAAGGATTCGCAATTGTCCATCAGTAGATCGATAATCATTCGGTCATACTCTTAGGTCGAAAAATCGTCTTCAAGGTTGTTTTTTTTAGAGTTAGCTCAGATTTTATGCTAGGGGGTGCAGGTGGTTTTAAGGTAGTTTTGAAATAAGAATAGCTAAATGCGATATGAATTGATGAACAAAGCGTCGACTCGTTGCTTTCATTCTCCGAGTCGTGCATAAAGCTTTGCCAAATGAAGGATAAGTCGGGTCTTCCAAATCACGCTAAGAAATTTAGTTGAAAATTTCATGCTTATTAATTCGTTTTGAGGTATTCATTAAATCAGTGTTGAGTGACGATATTGCCTTGTTTCGTTACAGTTAACCTACGACTACAAATTTGACTTCGAAGACGACGATCACAAGATACCGTGCCTGTGTGGTGCATCAAACTGTCGAAAGTGGATGAACTAAATTTACAGTAACTGAAAATACTTGTTCCTCCAGCATAACTGCAGAAAGAATATTTATATTATTTATTAAATCACGCCGTCAATATTTCTAGATTGGCGTCAGTGCATTTGTCTAAGTGCCGAATAGAGATATTATATATGTTGTCTGCGTCGCCACGGTTGCAGTGCAACAGTAGAAAGACGTAGATTAAATTTAGCTAGTTTTATCTGTTCATTATGCATAGTTTATGTCGATACGATTCGCAATTAGGGAAATTACCTCGTAGAAAATTGCAATTAAAATTGTTTCTAAATCGAGACACCTCAATACAAATAATTAAGGAACTCAAAGTTGTCGCGGTACAACATTGCCTCGTGTATGAGACAAATTGACAGGTTTTTTATTGATAATTTTATCACATTGCCGATGTGTAATGCTACGGAAATTGACTGTAAAAAATCATATTAAATTGCTTGAAGTGAAATTTTATTATTAAAGATAATCCAAACAAAGTTGTTGCTTCGTGGATTTCCTTACTCGTGCCAAGCTAAACTAGCTCTTGTATAACTGTTTATTTATCTATCAAAATTTCGGATGATCGTAGCCCAGGGAGACTAAGAATAGCACACGAGGTCCCTCACAAGCCAAGTCTCCGACAACTGGGACAGTTGGGAGTCGATTTTGATGAGGGAGGAAAACCGGAGTACCCGGAGAAAAACCTTAAAAGTCAGCTTGAGATCGACAAATCTCAGCCCACGTGCGTAGCCATTGAGTCGATCGCGATCGACATAGGAGGCGCGAGTGATGACCGCTAGGCCAACCGACTCCCCTTAAAACAGTCCAGATCTCCCTATGGCCCCTCCCCTTTCGCTTGTTTTGATTTTTCGTTAATCTGTATACGAAATACACACAAAAATAGCTCCGCTGGTGTATTTTTTTTACGTGTGTTTGTGCAGATCTTTCGGACGGGGAAATAAACCAATAAAGCAATACATTAATGGCTTCGTGAGGTGATGCATGACTATGAGAGTAAAACCTAAAATATAAATAGCTTTACTCGCAGTTTTTGAACATAGCTCAACTGATAAAGATCAGCGGTAAACCGCAATCAATCTGGAGATTATTAATGCTATAATACCAACACGTTCTTTCGTTTAAATTCAAAATTTCTTTCAGTTTCATGCAAGTTCATGATTTTTATGAGTGTCTTTGTTTACTTGTCAACAATGAGTTTGAATTTGGAAAATGTTTAAGTCAATAGCAGGTAATAGGAAACACCTTGCAAGTGTTCGTGTTTATTTTGTTCTGTTTAGTTAACTTAGAAATTAGAGTTTGTTTTGTTTAAAGAATTGTTTTGTTCGTGGTTTTTCTTAATTTATTCTCACGTTGTTACGATTTGAACAACTTGAATACTCATATTTTCATAG
Source organism: Zoanthus sansibaricus (assembly GCA_026122405.2). Lineage (NCBI taxonomy): Eukaryota > Metazoa > Cnidaria > Anthozoa > Zoantharia > Zoanthidae > Zoanthus > Zoanthus sansibaricus. The sequence continues at coordinate 4,279 of JAPEIX020228912.1, forward strand.
CTATTCTTACAAAAACATTGCAAATTGTTTTGTTTTTCAGGATTTAAATCAAGTCGTAAGAATGAATTAAGAAATTAAAAGCACGAATGAAATAATTCTTTAAACCAAAGAAAATTTACTCAAATTTGTAAGTTAACTGAACAAGACGGAATAAAACACGAACACATGCATGCATGTAATAAGGCTTTTCTTATTACCTGCTACTGATTGTGTTTTTAATTCAAACGCCTCGTTGACAAATAAACAGTTTGTTTTTCTGAAAAGGTAAAATCAATTAAAAATCATGAACTTGTAATGAGTATGAAACTTAAAGTTCGCGGCACATCTTGAGACAGCTGCAGAGAACTGGTCGAAGACACATTTCAGCATCTACTCCCTATTTTCAGTATAAAGAAAGTTATAGTTTCAATGTCGTGCAAAACGTGTGCTAAAAACTCCTGTACACTCGAATCTAAGAACCTTTTTCTAACGCCGGACATGTGGGTCAAAGAGCCCTAAGGTTATTCAAAAAGAAAGAAAGAAATACTCTTTCTTTTAAGAGGGTAAACATGTTAACGCCACAAGGAGTTTTCTAACACATGGCCCTCAGGACTATGTCAGGACCTACAGTTAACGTCCTTATCCGAGAAGTCGTGAAAGTCTAACCATTTGCAGATGTTAGAGCAAAGGCAGAACCATCTCAATTATTTTAAGACCTTCAGTGAAGGGCCGGCCGGGAATCGAACCCTATAGCCTCCCGCACTGCAGACTGGCGCCTTACCAAGTGGGCTAACCTACCAGGCGGCGGTCAAAACTACAATGGCCGAAGAAAAAGACCCTAAGGTCAAGTTTTAAGGGTATTGCTTGTTTATTGCAAAACCACCATGAGTAAAAGGTCATTTTTGGGTCTCAGTTTATCCGTGCAACTTCGCCTAAAATTTTGGGAACTACAAATCTTACAAAGAAACAAATCTATAGCCGAACCTAAAAAATTTATGAATCCGAGATTTATCTGTTTATTCCGTATATTCATAATTGCAAATTTCGATTTTATCTTCAAGAAATGTGAGAAAAAATGTTCTTTGGAAATGTCCAGGTATCGAAAGCTCTCAAAGCACACTGCACTCAACTTGTACTTTATTTCCAGCTGAAATTGCTCCCATGCAATGTGTTTGCATTTTAGCTGCAGGCTACCACAAGCATGATTTGGCACCGCGCGGCGCATCACTCCCCTCGGCGCCTCACTCGCACGGCATCAGAACGATAAAACTTAGTTGATGAAGGAGAGAATTAAACTTTCTTAAGAACAAAAACTACATTTGTTTCGTTCAAGTAATACCGTGTAGAAGATGAACAAGAAAGACAAGATGTATTTTATTAAATTGCGTGCAACTACTAAACGAAAATGTAAATTAATACACAGCAGTAGGTTCACTACATGTTGCAATTCATAAATTTAATGGAGTTCTTTTCTAATGAATGTACACGTGGGTCTACTAAACTAAACATTTTATTTTACCGGCCGCATATTTTATTTGCGTTATAGAGTCAAAATTGGCAATATTCAAAAAGTTTCCGTGTCTCTTCATTTTATTATTGCTTTACTTTAAATTTTAAGTGCCCTTAAAATATATTGTTCACATTCTGTGAAAGAACAGGTACGAATCTAAAATTAAGAAAGATCAGTATAATTTGATTACAGAAATCGGAATGCCATTATTTTTGAAGGGTAGTTTACTTTTCAAACAGCGATAAAAGCATGGCTGACATTTTTATCCGGCAGTCGACACGCAAGTGAACTTTAAACGACTTCAAGCAAAATGCCTTTCCGAAGCGTATTTAAAGCAGCTATTTATATCTTCTTACAAAAACTTAACGAAGGTTTTCCATTTGTTTTGTGTTTTTTAGTGTTTAAACTGTTTTGTACACATTTTATGTCTTGAACACGCAATAGTTTATTATGTCACGCAAATGGCGCCAGGAAAGACCAAAGAAAGTATAAAGAATATTTTTTTTTCATATAACTTTAAACTCATCGACTAAACTTTTCTTTTTGTGTTTCAAGAGACAAGATTTCCTATTCTTCGTCAGTTCAACTTTCCGTATAGTACATGTACATAGTAAACATTTTAAGCAAATAATTCGCGTGTTAGCTGTTTGAGGGCAGCTGCCCTCAAGGCGGCTTTTACACAAAGTGACATTTCCTGATATGCTGAGATTCGTTCATCTTTTGGCAAACAGAGGCGAGAAATTATATTGATGTTTTTAATAGTAGTTTAGAGCAACCAAGACTGATTTTTAAATATTTCAAAACTGATCTTGGGCTTAATACAGGCTTATTATCTGAGTTATAAAACAAGTTGGAGTTGATTTTATACTTAGGCCAGTAAATGTGTGGGCTCACGGATCCGACCGACCCTCATTTTCCGAAATGCAAAAAAAAAAAGTGTGATCGTTCAATTGTAATTTCAGTTTTTGCTTGATCTGCTTGTCGATTTCTGTCTTACAATATGCAATTGAAAACGTTTAAATCAAATAGAAGAATTGCTTTAATCCTTTGCTCATTAAAATTTTAAACAAGTTTCCTTATCTTTCAGCAATAGATTATACCTGCGTTGAAATTTCTTTTTTTAACAAATGGCGTGACACTGATTTGACTTATGTAAATTGCATATCTTTTTTTATTTTCATTTTTTCCCGACCGACAGACCCAAATTATTTGAAAAAAAAAAACCGTGCCGCAAATCAATTTGTTTGGTTAGTGCTTGATTAATCTTTGAAGACACACCTTTTATTTTTCTCTAGGCTACAAGAAGACTATTCGGAAAAACATGAAATAAAAATTGAGAATGCGATAAAAGAAAAGCACATGCAAAAAACAAAGCAAATGTGGAGAATAACTTGCATTTTACAAAGATCAAAGAAACACTAAATAAGCAATTCTGTTTGCATTTTACAAATAACTTGCATTTTACAAATTTGATTTACACTTTGTATGGATTTCAAAGAAAGCTTCGTGCAATAATCCATTATTATAATATGTTTGTTGAAGAAACTCATTTTCTGGCTTTTAAGTACACGTTCAGCGAAATATGGTGGGCAAATTATTTTGGTGAATACTTTGTCGGCTTTACAAAATAAATATATAATTGCAAGGAGATTTTGAAAAGAAATAAAAAATGCTCTTCGTGCCCTCGAAACCTGGTGAAAACCGAACGTTTAAAGGCCAAGGAGAATTCGAGAGTAGATAAGTCATCCTCAACTTGGTTTTCACCAGGCTATGAAGAATATACAGTCTTAACAAAGAAAAGACGATATTTTCGAAGCACGTACACTCTTGTTATAAGATTATTATATACTTTATAGTTATACAAATATTGAGGCTGAAATTGGCCACGGTTGGAAGAATATTTCAATAATGCCGCACGAAGGTTCAGATTTTGTTAAGAATATAATTTTGCATGTTTGAAAAAAAAACATTCTTGTTTACATGTATTGCAATTGCACTCTAATCCCAAATGACAAAGCCAAATATACAGATTTATTACCTTTGAAGCCCTTCGATACCAAAGTCATTCATTAAAACGGAAATTCCATGTCATCGATAACTATGACCCGAAGCTAAGAATATTCGTAAGAACTGATTTTCAACCTAAAATCGGCCAAAAAATATGAAATTCCAGCCTCTTTCCGAAAAACAAAATTCTTATTAAAAAGGACTGTATGTTTACTATATTAAACTGTAAGATTGGAGATAGCGACGCACCATTTCCGTGCTTCATAACACTATGAAAACACATTGTAGACCAATCAAAAAGCACGTTCTATTAAACCAAGAATTGCATAAATTAACATAATCTACGTTTTGCAATGAATATCTTGAAATTGAAAGCCGCCTATTCAACATTGTCGCATGCACATCTCTCTTGTTGATTTTTTCTTTTATGCAACTTCAAGTGTTTTTGGAAAGTCAACACAAATTCGCCTCCGACCGCACTACATGGTTTTTTATTGGAACGTCTTATTTTCGGGCCGAGGCTAAATGTTCTTAAATATTTTGGGGATTTGTATACCCTAAAATGTTCTTAATATTAATATTATCATACTTTTGTGTACGTTCTTTAGGGTCAGAAAAATTTACTGGTTCTTTAAAAAAGCGTGTGTAACTATTTTCGGTTTTTTTTCTCCCTAGCTCGCAAACATTACGTGTTTAATTTTATGAAACAAAATTAAATTTAGTCACTGACTGCTGTCCAGACACTGTATGTGTATCTAAGAAGATAAGAGCTTCGATATTTGATATACACAAAGAGAAAAGAATGAGTCCTGTAAATTGCTCTCGCAAAATGTTTATGTATTTTATTCTAGTTGTAACTCAATGTTGCACTATCGTCTCTTTGTCGATTCCATGATTTTGTGCTGTAATGTAACAAAATAAAGTGCTCGGCTATTCCTCCAGTTCGGCGTGTTCTTAGCATGTTTTCAAAATTTTACCGATTTTCAGCCTGACGCTCTGATAAAAAAGTTTCTTATAACACGCAAACTTTTTATATGTTACCGTTTTCGGTTCACATCGATACGATCGAAAACAGAGGTGTTTTCCACGGAAAACAAAGGTTTTCTTTCCAGCGAGAAAGTCTTTGAAAACGGATATGTAGCGTCTTAGTTTGGGCAGTGAAGAGGTTTTCGGAATGCTTGCATCATGCTAACTTGATCTTTTGAGTGAGAAAGTCAAAATAAACAATTCTGTTTGGCTCACAACTTTGAATTTATGTTGTTCAACTGGTATCATTTCAACTTTGATTACTTGCTTGGAGCTAGATGTTGCCCTTTTTAGTTTGCATAATACATATACAAAAACGGTCGAGCATAGCCTGGTGACAAATCTAAAAACGGTATTTTCTTATTCTTTTTCGTGGTCTGGAGTGGACAACCGAAACTATATATGAAAACACGTGGACAAAAAAAAGTTGTACGTTTTCAAAAAATTAAAGCGCAGGTTTAGTCCAAAACGCATTAGCGTGGACAGGGTCTTAAATTGAAGCAACTCATGCCTGTGTTCGAAAAGTAAGGGTTTAATTGCAAAAAATGAGAGACAAGACACCAACCAATTCTCTTTTAATTTTATCATATTTCTTACATTCATTATCACAATATTTCAACGTTAAAATTACCTGCTCGAGACGTGTAAACTACGCCCTACATCAACATCAATATAGTTTTAATAAATCCCTACTCAAAGAATTGTTTGAGTCTTAATTAGTGCTAAAATACAGGTTTCGCCCATTAACTCGCTGTAAAAATTAAAACGAAGTAAAAATTAAAAAAAGTTTGATAAGATATCTGTCCTAAGACCCTAAATTCCCTAGTTTGTTCCACGTTTTCACAATGTTTAGGCAATTCAATAGATTTTGGTTTCTCTTATAATGCTATTAGAGATTAGGTCGTCAACAACATTTTAAATTTTACAAGCCACCTGCGTGGCTCTATAAAATTTAGGCGCCAGTCAGTCAGACTCACTCAAGTTCATTTGTACGTTGCAGATTTTTACAAAGCTTTGATTGCAATCATTTGCTAAGAGACTAAAAGTTAGCAAACAATAACAAACTAATGAAAACGTTTTCGACTTTCATTTCAAAACCATTATATAACTTAAAAACATTTTAATGTAATGCAATCTAGTTATTATACTGAGTATATGAGTTTTAAAAACTCGATGCGGTTGCGATATTATAATTGTTTGCCCTCAACATATTAAAGGTCAGATATTTAACCTTTTTTCCTGTTTTAGATAGTGAAACAACAGTAGAGGAAAGATTAATACGGATAAAAATTAAGTTTCGGAGTCATTCTGACGCCATCTTACTGCATAAATTAAATTCTAATACTGATAGAAAGTGCAATGTCTCTGGAGACGAGTGTTATCCGGCATTGTTTTATAGATGTATTGTTCTTCAACAAAATTGTTTAGCCGAGGCTGATTGTACGTGAGGATGCAGTAAACAATCTAAATTGATGGTACATTTTATTCAGTACAAGGAAATGTTTGGGTGATGCTGGAACTTCAAAACTGATATGATAAAGTTTAACGTGATTGCAATTTTTTGAGCATTCAACTTTAGGATCGAGTACTGACTTTCCGGCTAAGAAATGAATAGTTTGACAGTTTGGATGCATGGCGGAGCAATAAATAATTGAAGACGAGAGGGGCTTAAGGTTATATCCCTGTTTAATATTCTCTTATGACGATCGAACATTTTTAAAAATACTACAATAGTAGTTGAGCACCTGTTTGCATGTGGTCTCGGCATGGTAATTAAAATTCAATTATTCTTTAATCTTCGTTTAAAAAGTTTTTTTTTAAACAGTTGTTTCTATGCAAAACGCGGTTAACACAGAGCTCTGAACTCATTATTATCACCCCTGTACTGTAAGGAGATGACGTGTCGATCTTTTTCCCTCGAGAAACTGTTTAAAACGTCCGCCATGAAGGCTTGAAGCTTGTGAGAATAATACAACAAGTTTTAACCTTGATGTGATATGACCAATGGTACTGGTCCTCTTTCGTCGTCTTGCAAATCAAAAATATTTTGGTTCCTTTCCCAGAATATGTTGAGGAGATTAAACATTGCTCTTATATCTAAGGAGTATTCCATCTCCATCTCTATAAAACCTTGATTATAATTCAAGTTTTCTTATCTCCTATATCGTCAGGTTTCTGTTTTATTGGCATCAATCTCAAAGCACCTCACAATTTAGATCCTATATATTGTTATAGTTTTTAGAATTGTCATCAAAAGCCATGAATCCGGGACTTCGGAGATACTATGCTTTCAACAACCTGTATACCCAAATATCTACAACAGTTAAAGTTTCCCAACACAACTTTCAACTCGTGTTTTTAAAAAAGGGTGTTTAACCTATAATCAATAATTTTCAGGAAAAAGAAATATTGTAATGGTTTGCATTTTTTCTTTCTTCTTATTCTAATTAAAACTTAAATTTCCATTTTGTCCTTTTGCGTATGTAGTTTCCATTCACATGTAAAACAAAAGCGTATACTGGCGTACTGCTAGCTCGCGGGGTTTTAGTCCTCGATTAGAATATAACATAGAGACGTAGTTACATGCTTGGTTATGTCTTTGTATATATGAAAACCTGGTTTTTATCAGAAACAAAAACTATGTTTGAAAATTTTAGTACCCTTTTTTGTTTATAAAAGTATTGTTTTTCGGAGGGAGGCCGGATATTCTTATTTTTGATCGATTTTAGGCTGAAAATATTCTTACGAATATTCTTAGTTTCGGGAATATTGGTGACATGGAAGTTCCGTTTTTAAAATTACTGTGGTATCGAAGACCTTCAAAAGCAATACTCTAGATTTGTATATGATAATGGCTTTGCCATTTGGAGTTAGAATACAATTGCAATACATGTAATCAGTAATTTTTTTTTAAACATGCAAAATTATATTACTTTTAAAATATATTCTTAGAATTTGGTCAATTTCAGCCTCGATACTTTTATAAAGTACATTCTTATAACCAAAAGCTCAAACTTTTAAAAACATAAGTGCGGGTTTTTATTTTTATAGTCTACCAATTTATGTTCATTTTCTTTAGGTACTTTAGAACTGAATATTCAAGTCAGTATTTTAAATATACTAAAAGCACAGCTTTTATGCACTCTAATTGTTATTGACAAACTTTTTCTGTCATTAGCGTACGTGCCCCATTTTCTCAGTAATGACATTACAAAAACAGATCTTGGAATATTCAAAGTCTTTTTGCAAAAATGTAATTCGGTTAATCACTGTTCCTGTGATCTACAGGAGATTTTTCAGTGAATTTATGGTTCATTTAAGAAATTAAACATGTTCTCCGTGCCTTTAGCTTGGTGAAAACCGAGTCGAGCGTTTTGGGAGAATTCGAGAGCAGATCAGTGAAAACCCGAGATACATGCAGTCACTTGCTCGAGAATTCTCACAAACTTTACGGAAATTTTGACCAGGCTATGAAGGCAGAGAAAGCATGTTTTATTTCTTTCATAAGATTATTTTCCATCTCAACAACAACAACAAAACACTCTATAAGACTATATACGAAGCGCGTAAATATACGTGAATCTCTTTCATGAAACTGTGACTTCTCGCAACTTGGAGAAACGGCCAAACAACACGTCATTTTAGTGCTTCATAGCGCTGTGAAAGGGCACACTTGTAGACCAATCATACGCACGTACAATCCAAATTATTCTACGATAATCGTTTGGCCAACCAGCTGTTTTAAGTATTTTGGACCTCAATATTTTTTTTATTTTAAACTGCTTGTACAAATGTCAAAAATTTCATTGCGTTTTTTTCGATAAGCGTTGGCATGTCTTGACTCAAATTCCTTTTTCACCATTCGCTTTCTAAACCCTCTGTGCTAAAGAAGCAGATTGTTAACAATGAAGTTAGATTATTGTCCCGTATTAGCCCATGAGATGCATTGCTGAATATGTCCAAATTCCAAGGACTTAAATTTATCAATGTTTTAAAAAGATTCGCACCAATGTGCATGGCAAACATTGATAATAATCGTTGTCCAAAAACTTGAAGCACTAATTAATTAATGTTCTAGAATGAAAGAATCTTGTAGTTCTTGTAGGTGTTTCTGGTTGCTTTACTGACAGCCGGCCTCTTATCTTCAATTGTTAAAAACAAATATTTGAGATCCTTACAACATAAAACATAACTCGGTCTCACAGCTTGGTTTTTTCTTGTTCCGTTTATCATCAAATAAATCTTCGCTATTGACTTGTCTGGTTCTTTCGTAATTTGCCGACCTTTAATTCGTATAAGCTTCAGGTTTAACAGTTTTTTTTTCAAAACCTTGCAGGCCTGCAATTGTTTCTTACATGCTCGGAAGGTAAAAACAATAAAAAATTAAAACGAATGGCAAAACATGTTGGACAAATTTAATTACGGTCTCGCTGCAATCTTAAGGTTTTTAATTTGTGATTCATTGTATTTTGTTTCGTGTAACAGTTTTATTACTTTTTCAACCCGTTAATTGCTTGCAATACACTTTCTTTTATTTAATAGAACCTTTTTTTATAAAAACGTCAGGCTGAGCGAAAATCGACCAAAATTTAAGATCACTCAAAAAACCGGCACCTGAGGCCGAGGAATGGCCGAGAACTTTATTTTGTTAATTCGAGACAAATAAAACATAAAAACCACGTGCTTTCTTTTAACAAAAACTTAGTCACCTCACTAAAAGTTCAGGTTTCTCTATTTAATATTTGATCTTTTTACAACCCTATGCCTCCGTAATGTTTGCGCTTGAGAAAAAAAAAAGAAAATAAATATACGAGCTTTTTTTTATAAGAACCAGTAAGTTTTACCTGCTAAAAACCGTGTACAAAATTAAGTATGATTATATGAAAACATTTTTAAGAACACTCGAGGCTAAATTCCCGAAAATATTTTAAAGAACGTTCAGTCTCTACCCAAAAATAAGTCGTTCTTATAAAAGAAAGAGTGTACATTCCTACCATGATACTTCACTCTGTTTCTCTCGTTTCTCACTCCGTTTCTCGCCTGTTGAAAGCTTCTTAACTGAGTTATTGTCAAAACCCCGTAGCAGACTGTTATGTTTTATTTTCTATTTTTAAAACGGAACTCCAAAAATAGCTTTTAGAATTTCTTGATGTCTATTAAAATCTAAATCAGTAAGTGGAGAGTTGAAAACATAATTTTTAGAAATGAGTGAAAAGTTAAGAAAATGTATCGGTAACCTAGCTAGTACAAGCGGAAATTCACATGCTACAAAGTGTTACAACCCGTATTAAATTAACCATTTATTGTTAGAAATATTTTTTTAAAAAAAAATTGCAAGACTTGTTTTTGATAAAGTGCCTTGTTTAAGAGCTAAAGTTGTTTGTCGCCTTAACTAGTATATTAATTACTATATAAGAAATGGACGTTTTGAGATGCAGCCGTTCGTCAGAGCAACAGTGTGTTTGCTGGTAGTAGACAGAGTCCTTCGCTAGCTCTGCCGTCATGGCGATAATCCAAACATTTCATCTTAAAATTGTCGTAAAAATCACACGGCTTTTTTTAAACGACATGCTGCTTTTCCCTAGGAAAACCCGGTCAGATGTTTAAAAAAACTGTTATTTTGAAGCAGATAAAACAGAATTTTACTGAGCAAAATCAGGTACTTCACACTTGTAAACAATTTTCATCCAGTTAAAACTCAGGGGTTGGACTTTGTACACCTCTTTTCAATTTGTGAAACACTATATATGCAAATTTTTAACATTTTTGGTATTTGTTTTTGAAATTTCATTTTGACTCTTATTGCCTTCCGAAAACACTTGGAGGACTAAAGTTTGACAACAAAGTTAGCATGAAGGGTGATTTCCGTTGTCGACGATATTAATATTTGGCTGTAAACATTGCTCTAAATCAAAATTATGTTTTCAGAGAAGTCGAGATTGCAATTAGTGCTGCTCTCGAATCATTTTCTTTTACAGGTCATTGCGGGTTGCTGAAACAAAAGCATAACTATTAGGCTCAAACTGTGTTTTTAGTTTTTAAATAGAAAAACAAAAACAAAAGGCCAGATAGATTTAAAATAAATCTTGATATGTAAATGAATTTTAAAAGCAGAGCCTGTAAATCACTCCAATCTTTATATCTTTGTGTTCGATTTATTTTTCGGTGCTTTCGATTTCCGGTCGCGGTTAAATTATATTTATACGTCATCAAATCGAATATTAATGAACTGCGGGGGGTACTGTATTCGACGTCTGGTTTGAAGAAAAACGAGACAGTCAGACAAACAAAATTCTAGACGCTGTCTGAGTTGGGCATTTTCCCTGAATTCTAGACGTTCAGACTGTCTACCAGACAATTATTTTTTTTCCTTCAGACATATGAGGTTGTGCGTGACGAAAATAACCGCTCTGAAAAACGAAAATGAATATCGCGCCTATCTTCTCACGAAAAGCCCTCTGCCAGTCACAAAAGCAATACCAGTTGAAATTTAAACGGTCATACTTTAACTTATCTATTTACCGGGTATTTACATGCTTTCCAACGACGAAATTGACGAGAATGCTGCAACAAGTCTAATCGACTAAAGCCAGTAAAGGTTGAATAAAAATCTCGGATCGTTGAAGTGTCAAACAGCTGCCTCAAAAAAATTGACGTTTGTACGAAGATTACCAACTTTTTACTTTGGTCATGAGAGGCAGATATTCGCTTCAAAAATGCTTTGAATTTACTGTCATTTTAAAATGAGTTTTTAATTTAAAAGCGGCACCCGGATGGCGAAGCGTGCAATTAACCGAGTAAATTCAAGAACTTTGGTTGTCGAAATGCTCTTATATTTCACAACTTTAATTTCAAGTTGTTGAAGATTTTTATTCTAAAGCAATTTCATGAAGGACAGCTTTCTTAAAAACCGAACTGTGAAGATTTTTGTACACACACAAAATCAAAAAACGCTACGTGACCACATTTCGCTCACTGATTTTATTAGGTGTAGGGCAATGTAGTTAATTCTTCACCGGAACTACGGTCTCAGCGTTGACATACGTGTAGGCATGCGAAAGCAGAAAAGTTGCTACCTTGGAAATGAACACAAATCTAAAAATGCTTAATATTTTCACGAATTTTTTATCACTTACGATACAAAGACAATCTTGACACCAAAACCCGATCATTATATGTGACATGTTGAATAACACGTTACACGTCCCTGTTGTCAATCATCTGTGATTGACAGTTTTTTTGTCAATTTAATTTCCATTGTCCTGTTTCATGTTAGGATTGGACGAGTATTAAATCCATGCGATTTGATTGGTTTAGAAAGCCGCTCTTACATGCGCGTCTGGTAAACATTTTAGTAGCATTTGCGCATGTAGAGTTGTTTTTTTGGAGGAGTGTTTTGAGTGAAGGTTTGGGAAAATTGTAGTAGGGTTTTGTGACGGTGATTTTTGTCGAAGCACTCCAGTAATCATGTAAAAGAAACGACAGGGCAGTAAAGCGATGGAGAGCAGTATGGTGGTGTCAAATCCACAAAAAAGAGCACCGACGTCGTCTGATGCGAACCTAAGTATAGTTCTGAGCTTAATGTGTCACACGACTTGTCGCCGACAAGGGGGTGAAACAGAGAGATTCGCTAAACGAGCCATAGAATCACTCGTCAAAAAACTTCGAAAAAAAACAGATGAACTGGAGTCCCTAATAACAGCTATCACGACAGTTGGTGCCCAACCTTCTAAATGCGTCACGATTCAAAGGACGCTGGATGGTAGATTACAAGTTTGCGAGCGCAAAGGGTTTCCACATGTCATATATGCGCGTCTTTGGCGATGGCCAGATATACAGAAAATGGAAATGAAGCATTTAGATTTTTGTCGTTTTGGATACGATTTAAAGTACGAAAGCGTTTGTGTTAATCCATATCACTATGAACGGATACGCAGTCCCACGGGTAAGTTTCACACACACACATATATATTTTTTTATAAATTTCTCAGAGCGGGTTGCGGGGTCGTTGAACCTTGTCACCCGAATCCCGACTAACGTCGACTTAGGAATCTTCAGCCATTAAATCTAACTCATTAGAGTTTTCGGTAACCTGATTGAAAGACCCTAGAAGTTTTGTAAGGATATTTAGTTTCAAAAGAACGTTGTTAACGCTTTGATCTTTTAGGATAATGTTTATTTTTGTTTTTAATATAAAAATAAGCCGGATTATGATGGCAGAAAATTCTTGCTCCCAGAGAGACACGATCGGGGGTAGAGTTATTATGTAAACTCGGCTTCACTTCTCTATTGTTCTTTCCTCTGCTGGGACTATTCAGCGAAGCGAAATAAAATAATTGTTGCGTGCCAATATGATTAGATGAAGTACAAAAACAGTTCGGTGCTGTGATCTTTGTTATGACATGTTCTATATGAAAATTGACTTTTCTTATCCCGTCCAGCTTTTTCCAAAACTTATTTTAACAAACTATCACTGAAATGCAAAACCCGGCATGTTTTCTCATGTGCAGAAGCTTATTGTTTGGATTAAACGAGCTGTTTTGACTACTTTGCATTTATTATTTCAAAAAGAGAAATGGCTTCTAGTAAAACTAATGTCGTTGCAGCTTTGATATGTGCGCAAATGTCGTTGTCTTTGACCCCCTTCTTGTCCGGGCCTTACGCCAAATCTTGGGAAATCGTTATTGTGGTAGCAATGGTTATTTTGTCTGGGTTTTGTTTAAGTATTATTGTTGGTTAGTGGTCATTGTCTGGGACGAACGATTCTCGTCTGAAATGTCGTCTGTAATTCTCCGAGAGTGTTTTGGGGAGTATATTTATATTTATTTGGGTTTGGACGATTCGGCGTCAACACTTATTTTACCCTTTGGACTTGCTGTCGATCAAAATTTGTCTTTATTCTTTACATCAAAAGTATGGCAACACCTACATACATTGCTATGCAGTCCTTTTTGATTGAAATATCGTAAAATGCTAATCCAACTGCTTTTAACAAATTCGATTGACCTGTTTTCTTCAATTTTGTGTTTCATTATTATTAAAAACATAGATTTTTAGAAAAAAATTAACACTGCGCCGCGATGTCGCAGAGCGGTGTCATTGTGTACGAGTAGTACTGTCATAATTTATTGCGAACGACAGGTTTTGGAAGTAAATTTTGACGCACTCCCTTTCAATATCTTTGAAGATCGTTAGTGGCCTGAATTTTTGATTTTTACTTCTCACAAAACAGTTTCATAAAGTTTTTGCAAGCCATGATTTTTGAAGGTACTTTGAATATATATGCGTGCACTTGTAATTATCCATGATCATGCTATATTTGAATGTTTCTTAGTTTTGCCAACAAAACAAAACCACAAAGCCGGCATGAAATGTATTTCAGTGATTATTGGATGTGACGTTCAAAGGCAAGTGTCACGTAATTATAGAAAATTATATTTGTAATTTTCAGTTCGCCTGAACCAGTCTAAGAGAATATTGGCTATTAAAAAGAATATTTAATTTCTGCAGTATGTTGAGAAACTCTGTTTATGGCTTGAAGAATGAAATTGTCTGTTCCGTGATGAAGTTAGCATTGTTTTCAAATTTAAACGATCCCCCAGGGAATGTTGTGACTGATTTCCTTGTCATTATAAAATGAAATGTAGAAATTGTAAGTGTCTCAGCGTGAACTCGCTAAATTTCATGAGGAGAAAGAAAAAGATTGCAATTGTGGTGTATTGCGATTGAATCTGACGGTGTTTTGTTCTTGAATGAAAAAATGAATGAATCAAAGCAAATTAGTCAAAAGCCAGTAAGTGAAAAATGATAAATTGTTGTTGCCAGCTGTTGGTCAATTCATGGTCAATTGAAGGAAATTCAGAACTCATCTAAGGCTGGAGATGCCACACTGCTAACTCCTGTGAACTTTTTGACCCAACTTAGTTTTTTGAAAATCAAGCCCATTAAATTCACACTTAAGTATAAGCTTGCAATTGAATTGATGTATTCAGCCGATATACAAAAGATAGATTCATGCCAGTCAGGTTTATCTGTGCATGAAATTACATGCATGGTTATATGTCAAATTTATTCCACCCATGGGCCACTTTAAGCATCTGTTCTATAATGTAGCAATTATGAACAAGTAAAGTCAAGTTTTCATAGTCTGCACTTCATCTATTCAGTTAATAAATTGCTTCATTTTCAAGAAAAAATATTTTTTCCTAAACTCACATCAAATTAATTTTTTTTGCACTTTTTGTGACAATGTTTCAGTCTCCTGATCACTGTTTTGTATCATAAACTATGTTTTTTGATCATAATTTGTTTCTTCCATGAAGTGTAAAGGTACAAGCTAATATAATTGTTTGGGGATTCATCTTTCAATCACACATCCCTGTAAGCATATTACTAACAAATTAAAGGTTTAAAAAAGTATCATGTTTTCTGGTATGTGGTTTTTTATTCTGTGATACTGATAATGAGGTTTTGTTAAGACTCTGTTGTTAGTGAGTATATATGGTGAAAATGATGTTATAACAAGTATATTGTAGCTATAATGTTCTCACATCATTAATGAAATCTTGTTGTTAGCAGTGTGCAGCTAAACAAAATAAGCCAGTGCATTGACATCCCTGTAACGTAATTTAAATCTTCAATTGTTTTGAAAATATTGTTGACTTTGATTTGAAAATCATTCATTAAAGTTAAGGCAAGTCATTAAATAAATGCTTGATTTAGTGAATAATAGGTCGAAATATTTAATCATTGTCTATATGCTGTAAGTTTCTTTTCCAAGTGTTAGTTCATATTCATAGTAAGTTATGATTTTGCAACTTGCTGTCCCTACTTTAATAGTTTTAAAACTGCTCATTAAATTATATTAGAGTCAAAGAATCAACCTTGTTTAAAAGAAACAAAAGATTTGGCTATTTTAACCTGAAACAGATTCTAAATGTTCATTTAAAATTTTTCAGTTTTATTTGGCGTAGCAAGACTTATAGCCACTTGACACTATGTACAGAAACTTGAAATAAGTGTCAACTGCACAGGCCACATACTAAATAAGCTTGTTAAGGATTGACGTAACTTGGTGTAGAAAATATAATTTGTATGTTGATTGTAATGTAAAATATGATTTGTAGAAACTAAGTTGATGGTTCTACAACAAACTATATTTGAAAGTATTATTTTGGGCAAGGTTTAAATTTCACTATCGAGTATTGATCATGTTAACATTTATGTTTAACATTAGCAATTTTGGAGTTTCTCAGAGTGTTTCAAACTTTGCTACCCAAATTATTGAAAAGCTACAGTTAATAAAGTTTGTATTTTTCTAAACCATTGTTTTTAATTAATCAGTTAGTTGCAGTTGTGACATTTCACTACCACAGGCTGTGTATATTTGATCCATTGAGCTTTTTAATTTCTTAATAAAGAAAATCTAACATTTTCCCTGCATATGGATTACACACATTTTATAAGAACAATGAGGCTCAGATTGGCCGAAAATTAACAGTTTAAGAACAAGATTAGGCTGAGGCTAAAATTTAGTGAAAATGTTTCAGATTGAAAATTTACTGATAATCTTGTAATTTATGTTCACAATGTGCACAGTGAAAATTATACACATTACGCAGAAGCACCGGTGTCTGATATCCCATTTATTATTATATCTACTATTCTTCCAAATGAAAAAAAGTATTCACGTAATAGAGAGATCTCCTCAAAATACAGATGGTCAGTGTTGTTTTTAAATATGATAATCTTGCCTTTTTCTCATTATTTTGATTTCTCATCATTTCAAACCACCCACAGAAATAAGAACAAAGTAAGAACAAATTGTGGCTGAAGCAGCCAAAATATTAAGAATATTTGAGCCTCGGTAAAATTTACTGGACAGGTACTTATAAAAAAGCATGTATTGGACCCAAATTCTATTACCTATATGCATTATTGTTTCTGTAATTACTATAATTTCATGTTGTCTCTGCAGTGAAACAACAACAATAAAGCCTTTCGCCAGTTTGGCTCCACTAAATATGTCACGAAAGGCCTTGATAACTTTTTGACATTGTTCTTTACTTGTCAAAAGGTATTATGCAAATTTTATTTGAACAAGATATGTCTAGACAGGAATGCTATTTTTAACTCTCAGTCAATAGTTTTGAAAAATATCAGAGGGAACTCTGTTTAGGTCAATTTTTCAAGGTTGCCAAGTTTTTGTCAATCAAGATGAAAAATAATAAATTAAACTGCTGACATTTCAAGTGTTTCTTTGTTAATTGGAACATGTAACTGCAGGATAAGTATTTCAGGTTTCCAAATTAATGTTATGTTTTGATCAAAACTACCAAATTTATTCACCTTAAGATAATTGATTGAGCAGAAAATACTTTATTTTCTATTGATATGCTTTGATTTTGATTATTTCTAAAATTCATAATTAAATATATTTTAATTATGGCAATGTATGATGTGGTGATGTAAAGTATTTTTAGGATGTTTTCATACATTTTTTTTGTTTAACTTAAAATCATTAGTTTTTAAACAAGACACTATCAACTCAATGACATAAAGAATTAAGCATGACATAGCGCATTTTTAAAGGGCATATTATATTATATTATGTTAAATATTTATCTTATGCATTTTATAAAATGCTAGTCTGATGGTCGCTTCAGCTTATATAACACTGCATGCATAACTGACTTTTTAATTTTTTAATCTGTCTAGATAATAAATAATGCACTTGTTTTAATACGTCTTGAATTTTAACAAGCAATTTAATCTTCACCTTTTAAGTTGGATTTAAATTTTACAAAAAGTTATACAATTGTAACATAATAAGTCTGTTCAAAAACAATTATGCCTGCATTAGTCATAGTTATTGAAATGTTTGTCAAATAATTATGTTGCTTAGGTATATTGCCCTTATAACTATTGCCAACAATTTTCTTAAAATGAAAGCTTTTAATCAACTTAAAGTTAAACGTCCAATATACATAATTTTGAGTATCTATGGAGCTCTGCATACCAGACATTACGTCATCTACCATGACAATACTGATAGAAATCAACCAGACACCTTGGTTTTGTATTCTGCTTATGAAGGTCAAGTTTGTTATTTTGGTTTCAACATAACTATGTTTACGTCTGATTAAGTAGCAAAGGTTGCATGTTATTCACCACACACAATTATTTCCTTTTATTTAATGTTGTTTAAACTTGAATTACAAAAAAAAATAAGTGAAAATTTTGTTGTAAAAAATTACTCTGCACGAACTGTTGGCATGTGATTTAATTAACATATATATATGAAATCCGAAAGGAACAACTCGTTAACTGTTATTAAATATTTAATAAAACGTTTCGGACTGCGCCCTTCATCAGTTAAAACTTTAAAAATTTAAAAAGCTTTTATATATATATATATATATATATATATATATTTAACAAATAAAGAAGCCTAAGCCATGTATTAGACTGTGATAAAACATGACAGGCATTTGAGAACACGAGGGAAATGTAAAAAACACGAGCCACAGGCGAGTGTTTTCTACATTTCTCGAGTGTTCTCAAATGGCTGGAGTGTTTTGTCACAGTCTAAAACACGGCTTAGGCTTCTTTATTTGCTTTATGATATAGATTTTACACTCCGAAGAAACAAAACACACAGATCGACAAACTGACACTTTAATACCACTAAAGTGCTACATGCAAACGCCAGCAAAAGTCTGATTGGATAGCTTGGCAAATCTAGCAATTTGATTGGCCACATAATCCTCAACTGTCAATCTGTCAAATGGCGATCACCTGAACAAAGCATTTCAGATCGCACTCAGTGAAAAATCGCACTCAGTGAAAATTGAGTGAAAAACGTTTTCTTCTTGTAAAGTACTTAAAGATTTTGGAAAAGTATACAAAACCAGATTGAAGCAGAAAACTTAGCAATAAAAACTTAACTGACGGCCTTTATGGATCTTTGTTTACGAAAACATTAACGTTCTGAATTTGGCAAGAGTTGAACATGCCGCCGCTTCCAAGGATTTGAAATGGGGAATTTTGCTGAAGCTGTTGCTGCTGGAACTGCTGTGTAGTTGGATTATTTGCTGCAGGAACAACCGACACTTTGAGTGGATCTGATGGAATGACAAGCGATTCATCCCGTAACGATGGGTTTGAAGTGCTTTGCGAGGAACAAGCCGC
>JAPEIX020228913.1:0-15028 GCA_026122405.2 Zoanthus sansibaricus
AGCGGACAAAATACACAGTGGTCAAATAAATGTTTTGATTTCTCATCATTTCAAACCGCTCACAGAAATAGGAACAAAGTTTGAAAAACAAATTGAGGCTGAATCCCCCAAAAATTATGAAGAATGAGATTTGGCAAAATTTACCGTTTTTTATAAAAAAAGCCTGTATCTCTGCCGTGTGTCATTTTTTCTCATGATAAATGTTTTTTTTTTAAAAAAAAATTTTAACCTGTTTGGATTCCAACCACTTGGACTGTCTTTGCAATACATACCAACAAATACATAATTTTAACTTTTGGTTCAGACTAGAAAAGAAACGTTAAAGCGGTTTTTTTCTTTCCATGCGAAGTTTTAATTAAAGTTATGGAGGAATTAAATCATCAACTAATTAAAAACTGTCTTTTTAAAGCGGTAAAATCATACAACATTGCAATTGCAGACGTAAAGCTTTGCAGTTAAATTTTAAAATAGTAACGAGCAGTTACCACATAATAAGTGCACACACGACAAAGATTAGTGTTGTTTCTATATGAATACACCATACGAAACTCCATCTAATTACGGTTAAAAACATCATATTTGGATTAAACTGAAAGCACACCGAAAAATCGCAAATTATCTGGAAAATTTCTTGGGCTGAAAGCAGCTATTAAAATTAGTGTCAATTAGTTTATAGATACACGTACACATGGGTGTAAATTGGCGTTAGCCTGTATAGCAAGATTTGGTAGCCAATTTCTGGCTCTACCAGTATTCTTCTACAATCACAGTATTGAAGTCTCCAAACAATGGCTGGATAAAAGGTTATAATCATAGCTCAAGTTTTGGTTGTACTTTTATAGTCAAAGAGAAATGAAAAGCGGATGGTTAGCGTGATACAAATTTCATACTTGCTGTTCTGTCACGTAATGTGCAAAGGCAAGATGGCTTTAAGATATTTTTTACTTAATGACATGTAAACATATAAGACATATCTACCAAGCATTAGAAAGCTATATATAGGACCACTTATCATTTTAGTCAAACTCAGCTAACATTTAAAAAAATACATCGGCGTTCTGTCTTTTCTGGCCGAGTATGGAATGATACTAATAATAGACTATACTTCGTTTTTTTTTTGCTGCGATATTCTATCTACGGTTTCAATATTACATAAAATGTAGTTTCAGCACAAATCAAATATTCTGTTTCCGAAATTAAGTATTCTATGATTAGAAGAATCTTAACAATTTTTGAAAAAAAAAGTCAACAATCACTGAACGCAGGAGCGAATTCTCAAAATGGAAGAACTAATTTCATAGTAGAGAGCTTTTAAAATCAAAAATCTGTATAAAATATATATAGATCTCATTTTATAGACAAAAGTGTTACGGTCAATTTGTCCGTTAAAAAACTTTGCTATTTTTGACTTTGATTCTATTGTTTGAGGTCAGACTGTAAATATTGAAGTTTCACTACTAATTTGATATTCCTTTACCGGCAAAAATTAATAAAAAATGAAAAAGTGCCAAAAGTGTCACAGAACCGAGATTTACTGTTAGCCGGCCGCTTCCTATATAAAACTTGCTTAAACAACGAGTGAACTTGCCGATTTACCTGACCGACAGTCCTTGAAAGGGTCCGTAGTTTGAAAAAACGCTCAGAACTATAGATTCAGGAATTTGACCAAGCCCAGTTAAAAAAAAAAGTTAAAAATTAAATATCTAAAATGACACTTTTTACTTTTTCAGTTCAGAGAACTTATATTATTTTGCTTCAATTATTACAAAAGCAAATATCATCGACTGCATTGCTTTAGGCAGGCAATGAACAGAAAAATTTTCCAGGATTTGACGATTTCGAGATTTAAAAAATTGCATATTTAGCAGATTGTTTATTCGGCTATAGCTAACGGATTATTACTCGGGAGCTAAAAGCTCTTTTCCATGGTAAACACGTGAAGATGCAAAAAAGATAAAAAAGAAATGCAGATGAATAAGGTCAAGAAATGAAATGTAAAATTTATTGCTTCAGTATAAACTATTTTCTATCAGTAAAATTTTGAAAGACAACTTGAAAAGAACATTTTTTTAATTAATGACTGCGGCGAAACGACTTCCTTTGCAAAGTTGTAACCACAAAGTGTTACGGCGTTTTGCAGCTCATTCTAGAGTAGAGTACAAATTGAAAGAAAAGTTATTACTGTAATTTGGACATCTCCACAGTTTCATTAAAACTGAGTTGTCATTTCAATACGACGAAATAATCAAGCGCGAAACTTCACTTATGCATATTGTCGATTGTTGAGTAGAAAGCTACTTGTGCATCACACGTGTAAATTCCAAGCTAAGAGCTGGTTTATTTGCACAAGAAATCAATGAAAACATTTTGTGTGAAATTCTAAGCGATTGGGTTCGGTTCGACTCTAATAAATATTATATATTCTTTCCTAGTACAGTAATATATCTGTAATTGCTTTTCTCCTTACCTCCACTCTTCGAGTTTTTGTACTTGACGAGGGCTGTTTTAGTTGATTTCTGGTTCGATTCACATGCAAACCAAAAGGCAAAGTAAAAATTTAAAAGCGAAGGCACAGTGTTAATTTTTTCTCTTGATCTATTCTATCAAATTGTTTATAATGGCATTACCTGACATCATTACGTTGTTAAATCCAAGAAGCTCGCCGAATGAAACTTCTAAAACATTAATGTCAATTTCATAAGAAAACGCCGTTTGCCGTTATAGGATTAAGAAAAAACAGTTTTGGCGCGAAACTTCATGTGGTACACCAATGGTGTATTGAGAAAACTTCCCGCGCTCACAAAACGCTACAGGTGGTAAGCAAATTAAGCCAATCAGAACGACAGAAGAAATAAACTACGTTGTCCTAGATTGGGTTCTCGGCATTAAAATCAGAGAAAAACTAAAGCTTTTTCCGCAGAAGGTTGTATCTTTATAGAGCAGTAATTTTAATCTTTTTCTTTTGAAAATGCCTTAAAACAAACAGATATCTGAACAGACATAGCTAGATAGCTACTAAAAAAATAGCAAAAAAAAAAAAAAGAAAAAAGATGTTCATCAGCAGGATACCTAAAAGAAATTGTATACAACACTACGATGGGTTTCGGCTCCATTACTGCAATAATGGCTGACGTCACGTACAAGTCGGTATGCCTAGTCACTTCCGCCTACAATATGGCCTATCAGTTCTTTATTTTCTGATATATAAAAAACAGATGAGAAAATATATATGAACGGGCAAAAACATATTATTTAAATATTTAATAAGTGCTATTTCACAAATACCCATTCTTTTTTCTTGGAGATAAAAGCTGCCGCTAGCGATTAGTGTAAAGCAGTTTTACTACAAAGTTCAACATTTCTATGGCAATATATAAATATAGTAATTATAATTTTACAAATAACGCTAAATTTTACTAAACACCTGTCTTAGTAAGTAGTAAAAAGTTTTTTTTTTAAATATTTAACACGCTGAGATGTTCCAATAGCGCAGCGCATGTATTACGTCATAATTCGCACAAACAAACAGGCTAAATGGTTCAAGTGGCGGCTGACGCAATATTTTCGACCGACCGTATTATTCAAGATTTAACAATAAATTCGCTCGTTATAATTCTAAAATCGCTACTCTTTTATACACTTTTTTGTCAAACATGTCTCTATTTGTCCGAGTCACGAGGGGGTAAAAGTTCTATTTTTAGTATAGCTGCGCTGCGCTATTACAAAAGCTCTATTCTATCGGCTCGTCTTAGATGGATTGCAGAGTGCATGATAATTGGCAACTTAACAATAAATTGAATTTGCAACTAATAAATGGAATGCTGCGTCGGTGTTTGTAAAGAAACAGTTTTGCAAATGGAAAGTTTTATACCCTAGTGAGAAAAGCTTGAGTCCTTAGACTTTGTCGTTCCTTCGAAGTTCGACGAAGTTTCAAGTCCGAAACGCCAGTTAAACAATCTTTTTTTCACTGTACGGTGTAATGACTTATATATTGTAAAACTGAATTTGCAACTGCTGGGTTTTAGAAGACTGAATACTTCAAAAAAACAATCAAAAACTGCCGAAGTTGTGGTCATTTTCTGTTTTAGAAAAAGTTTTCTCTTCTCTGTATTGATTAACCAAACGGACAGACTATTTTAAGAAAGCGGATGAATTTCTAATTATAAACTTGTTTACTGCTTAATTTTTTATCAATATTTTGGACGTTGCAGCACTTGAGATTACTTATTTACTTAAGATTATCAAATAGAAATTTTAGTAAAAGAATCACAAAAGTTTTTTATCATTGAAAAAAAGTTGCTCTCCTATGAGTGATGGCATTTTTCACTGCTGAATCAATCCAAGAAACGTGTGCTGCCGGCCTACTGAACTAGTTCAATTACTTCAGAAATGTATTTCAAATTATTCCCTGGCAAACTGATAGTTTGCTATGATGAAAAAAGGCACAAATTTTCAGTTAGATCTATCTAATCTTGGTCCTTTTCAGTTAGTTTGGTTGATCCTCGTAGCAGGGTTGTTAAACGTCCTTATCGGTCCGCATATTTATGAATTTAGTTCGGGACACGAGTGAAAAAATGGCTTTTTTATCAACTGTATAATAAAATCTCTACAGTTTTGATGAGCTAAAATGGTTTGTTTCACAGCTTTATTTTACCGAACAATATTTAGGCGGAAACACCAATTTAGTAAGTTTCTCAGTTGTGTGAACGTGTCGACTGCGTTTCGGGTCAGTTTTACTCATCTGCATGCTGAATTGGCTCAAATTCTCCCAAACTTTCGCCTCGTTTTTAACCAGGCTATGAAAACACGGAGGGCTTGTTTTATTTGCTAAATGCATATATATAATATAGTTAAATCTTATAATGTACATGTTAGTTCTATTATTTTCAAAGGCGCCTTAAAAGTCTACTGACGTAAAGCGGACTCTTAAATATTGTAAAAAAAGAACAAAAAGATATGTAACTATAAATTATAAAAAGCACTAAAATATTGAAAATAAACTATAAAGTAATACATTGAGACTGAATGGGAAGGAAAAAATATGTACTTAAACCACTGCACTTAAAGTAAACTAAAGTTAAGTTTTTTGGAAGGACTTTGAAAAGCCGGTTTAAGGAGTTCACAATACCGTAAAATGAGAATCTATCGTGTGAAACAGAGACGATAATTATGAGAAATGTAAGATCTCTAATATAACCCAAATTTCCTTTTATGATTTTCAATTGATATTGTTATATTCAAGGTCCTTCGAAAGTCTTTATCCCGTGCGCTTGCAGTAAATCTGCATAAGTAAGTCATTTTGTCATACTCAGTTAAGTCGCTCATAAGAAGAAAATGCCGAGCTTGTAATATTTTTTCTGAGCATTTTAATATAAACCGCTGTTATAAGACGACAAGAGGAATGCTTTTTGCAATTTGATTTAAACAGACGTTTTGCAATTACTTTCAACTGTCCGTGAAGCAGAACAGCTACTACAGTCAATATTGATAATTTCTCAACAGCATAACCTCATTTGAAAGATTTACAAATTTATTAACAGAACTCGCATTCTGTGTGTGATTTTGAATTCATTTTGTCTTAAGCAGTGAGTAAAATGTATTAATCCTAAATGAAGAAAAAGGACAATAAATAACAGATTGTTTATAAAGAAAATTGTTATATAAAATCTATCACGGCAGATCAAGTTTTTAAAAAACCCACGTGTACAAACAAAGACAGTGGATGTTCCATTTTACACTTAACTGATTTCAAAAATTTTTCCAAATGCACTATTAAATTTAAACAGCTTTTAAGATCATAACACTGGTTAGATTTTCAAAAGAGAAATTCAGCTGACCTGTGTGATGTTTTGAGAGTTTCGATTCCCGCTTGCAAATTTCTATACTCGTTGAATGGCAAGATTTGAACTAAATGTGGTAGGTCTGGAAGTCCCTTATATACCCTGTTGTGAGTTTAATTGTAATGTCTGATCAGTCATCAGCCTACCTATGCTGCAGACCCGAATAAAGGCTTGGTCAAAACCTTAAAAGGGAAATTTAGATTTTCATACAACGTGTATATATATATATGTATTGTTCAACTCACTAACAATACTCTCAATAATATTTTTAAGTTGTTCTTTGAGTATGAAACTAAACTGAACTAAATGGAACCCCCACGCTTGTTCGCTATCTTTCAGCGAGATCTTTCAGCGTGATAAAAACGTAAAGAATTATTATTACTATTAGAAGGAAATCTCAAGGAATTTTATAGTATTTGTTAACATTGGCGGTTTAAATTTTGATTTCAAAAAATACGAAGATTCTGGAGAGGTTTTGAATGAAGTTATTCAGGTCTCAGAGTTTACTTTATTATGTCGAATGAATAGCTACTCAGTCTAAATTAACTTTACATATATATAAGCTTCACATCCCGTCCCAAAAACTAAATTTGATATTTTGTGTATAAAACTACCGAATTATTCAGCAAGCCTATCAGTGTGTCAAAGTGTTCATGATAGAAGATCTTCCAGTTATCTATCGTCTGGAATTAAAAGATATAACCGTGACGGTAAAAAGATGCAAATCGGTTTTTTATGAAGATTTCAAGTACCAAATCTAATTATGTGTTAAAAAAATGCAAAATTGAACAAAGTCTTGTCACAAAATCGAGCTTTTCTCATTGATAATAATTTGGCAAAAAAAGACACGAGGAAGCAAGATTGGTAAAATTAAATTTTAAATATATCTGGAAAATGCTTTAAACCAGTATATTTTGAAAGGTGTATCGAAACAACTGCCAAACAATATATTCCTCAACACATAAGTTCTAAAACAGCCAACTAAAGTTGGATCTGGCAACTGTGAAATAATCGTGAAGACTTTAGCTAACTATATATTACCTTTTTGTTCCATGCAGGGACAAAGTGACAAATCTTTAAAAAACGACGACAAAAGCACTCAGAACTCAACAGGCTTTGAAGATTTTTTTTTCGTTTTATGTTGATGCAAGTTATCTCTGAAGTTTCAGTTTCCCGGGGAACCATTATCATTCGACAAAAACCACGTCCCGGTCAGATCCTAATAATTGTTCCACTTTCAAGAATAAAAATTAAATTCATTTATTTTCTAATATTTTTCGTGTAGTATTTCAAGATTTAGGTAAAAAATAGTTTTCCCGATCAGTTTTGCATCGCATCTTTATTCAAGACATTTTATAATAAAAAAATGCTAAAAGAGTAAAATGTAGTTTCAAACTCTGATATCATTCATAGTCAAGCTGTGTGTATACGAGAATATATTTCTTATCAGCTAAACTTTAAAGCATGAAGTAACCTGAGGGATAGTGTTTAAGCTTGGTTTAAATAGGCAGTCGTGGAAAGATTTTGTGGGGCATCTATAATATTGACATAATAGAAATAATAATAAAATAATAATATATATAGTACACAGATTTATACAATATGAACTTTTTATTATAAAAGTGGTATTTGGAAGTAATCTGTTCACTTCATGGAGGCAAGGAAGAAATGGGAGAGCCAGTAGCCCATGGAACTGGCGCTTATCTCCGGTTTCTGTAGTGTTAAGCGGATGAGAGACTTTGACTCCCCCTGGACGGGACACTAATCCATTGCAGGTTAGCTTCCAGAAGACGCTGGTACTCATTTACAGTACCTACCCCTGAAGGATGGAAAGATGAGTTGGCTTAGGTGGAAATTAAGAAGGTCGCACAAATATTCGAATTTTAGCAAACTGCTGGGATGGAGCTGGGGACCTTGTGGTTGGAAAGCAGAGATCTTACCAACTGCACCAATCACGTCACGGGAGAGCAATGGAAGTGAACAAAAATGAGCACTCCTACCTTTTCCTACAGAAAAGGTCCCTGTAGGTTATACTGTAAACCATTTGTTCTTGCTCCTCCCTGGCCCCCATAGCTTTAGGGTGCTTAAAACTACAGTATCCAATTGATATCTTTATATTTCACAAAAAAATGTTACTTGCTAGTAATTTAGGTAGGTTGATACCTGTGTGTAATCTTTAGTTGTCAATCCTTACAAATTCGGTCCATAAATATTTGTGCATTTTTCTGTAACAAGAAAAGAAAATCTATTCCTTTCCTTTAAATTTTCAGTTGGTATTGAGCCTGTACAGTAGGTTTGATTTAATGCAATGTGAAATTTCTTTAAGTCTGAAAATTTAAAAGCATTGCTGAACCTTTTAAATAAAAAATTGTTAATTGTAAAAGTTTTAAATAATTACAAGGGTTATGGTATATCCTAGAATTTTTAATTTTACAAAAATCAGCTCATAATTTAAAACTAGGAATAAAAGAAGTTTCTTGTGATAAATTATGGGATTATCTTGTTTTAAGCTGTTTGAAAAAGGTTGATTTGGTGTGTGTGATAGTGACTGAATTTTGCTGTACTGTACATGGTGTATTCATCATCATGATCAGAAGCAAATAAGAAGTAACATGTGTTAGCGAATAATCCATTAAACAGGCATACAGTAAGTACTGCATGTGTCATTACATGTACTGTACCATGCTTATCAGTCAGTTTTGGTGTGTTTAGAATTAAAATCTATTGGAATGTTCTTTTGATGACAGTAATTTGCAAATTTCTGCCACAATAAGAATAGCATTTTATTTAGAACTCTACTTTAGTTCATCTTTATAGCCACATGCCACAAGCATTGCAGTTTTACCATTATTTTATTGAAAGTTTGGGCAGAGAGCTACTGTAGTTACAATTAATTTTATGCAAGAAAGTTGCTCAGTTAATTTTCTACCATATTGCAGAAATTTGCTCACAATATTAAATGCTGTTTGTGGAGATAATCTCACAACTTAAAACTGCAAATGGTGTCTGTTTACACCAGAAAGCCACAAGGCAGTTATTCATTCCCTTTTTTCAAGTGAAGTACTCTAGTATGATTGTGATTTATGTAAATCATGGAAGATAGAAAATTTGCAACATATTAAGCATTTGGGCAGACGTGGTTGGCGCAGTTGGTAAGATCTCTGCTTTCCAACCACAAGGTCTCTAGTTCAGTCCCGGCAGTTTGCCAAGATTCGAATATTTGTGTGACTTTCTTTTCCGCCTAAACCAACTCAGTTTTCCATCCTTACAGGGTAGGTAAATGAGTACCAGCATCTGCTGGGAGCTAACCTTTGTTGGATCAGTGTGCTGTCCAGGGGGAGTCAAAGAGTCTCATTCACTTAACACTACAGAAACCGGAGATAAGTGCCAGCTCCATGGGCCACTAGGCTTGTAAAGGATTTAGCTTAGCTTAGCCCACCAGTTGCAACTTGCCTTGCTGAAACTGTCGTTTAGAAAATCATGATTGTAAAAAATTTGAACTGATTTATGCCTCAGATAATAAGGGTTACAATACAGTGTTCTGCAGCATTTTTTCATAAAATTTTCTATGAATTTTAGGCATAACAAGAAACCCAAGTTTTATGTTGACATTAACTGCCATCCTCAAACCATTTCTGTTGTGCAGACAAGAGCAAGGTATTTTTTTATGTGTGCATGTTGCTTTTATCAGTTATGTATACTTTTCTAAATCAGTTGTTGCAGGAATCTTCAGTCCATCGCCACAATTGTAGTTGAGATTTGTAGATATCAAGATTGTTCAGAATTTTTTATATTCTTGTAATTATATTCCTAATATGTAAATTTATTTGTAATGCACATTTGAGCCTCTTCAATGGAAAGTGGGCAATATAAATATTACATTACAACTTAGTTTTGTTCTTGCAGGTTTGTCAAAAGGATTAAAGTCCCTATATCGCTTTTTTTAATCTTAAAATGAAAACTATTGTCCTCTATGAACTCAGAATTTGAATAACCAAAGAAAAATTTCAAACCTAAGTATGCTTTGCTTTTTAATCAAAAGGAGTTGGGAATTCAAATTTTGACCAAGCACAAGGGATTGGTACCTGTAACGTAGCAGTAGTCAAACGTCCTTCGTTGTCATTAGTGTTTCACAAGGAAAAGCGTGACAATAAAATTACTTAAAACTGAATTTCTCTGTTTCTTGCTGTGCTTTAAACCGTAAATGAAAAAAAATTTGTGTTGACAGTGTTAATATTGAACCAGAAGCTGCACAAGTACTGTACCTTCTCCTACGTCATTTTACTAGGACTTCATAACGGAATAATGCTCGGTCAAAAATGACAGCTGTCCCCAAACTATCTTATTTGTACGTTTCAAGACTCAAAAAAAGTAAAAAGAACCGCGAAAAAATCTTTAATTTTTGAAATTTAGTATTACAGTATTATAGGGACTTTAAGGAAAGGGTTAAAAGTGAGGCTTAATTAGAAAATGTTTGAAGACACATGATCATGACGATGGTTTAACATGGACTTTCAGATAGGGCTTAAAATGCAGAACTTCTGGAGTAAGAATTGAGGTTGATCTGAAGGAGTTATAAGAAGGAGACAATTAAATTGGTTTTGACAGGTGCTTTTCAAGGAGATTGATGAAGTAAAAGGGAAGAGGTGTAGAAAGTGACTTAAAAACACATGGATGCAGCATGCAGTCGGGAATATACGAAGGAAAGATATTTTAGTGAGTGATAACGCTTGTAATTGATGCAAGTGAAAGGTAGCCATCAGGAAAATAAATGGTGATCCCAGCAAGCTTGGAACAGGGATCGACACTAGCAGTAGCCAACTAGTCACAGAGTAGTAGAAATTCAATTTTGGCTAGTAGATTTGCTATTTCCACTTGCCACTTTTGCAGCAAACAAAATACAAGTTTCTGTCTTTACCAAGGAAGACATCTCAAAGTTTCAACGAATTCCTTGTAAACGAAAATGTTTGCATAGTGGCATCAAAGTTGATACTAGCCATTAGACCAGTAAGTTGAAAAGTTAGTGTCGAGCTCTGCGGCAAAAGACCATATAAATAGCCATTGTACAAGATTGTGGTAGTCCTTCACTAGCAAGGCGAGATTTCCAAACAAGTCACAAATGCTTTATTTCTTTTCCAGCACCATTGGACCTCCTGGAGGACTGGATATTATTCTTGGTGACAAGGAATCGTTTGACTTCTCCCAAGAAGATGTTTCTGGTGTCTTGTTTCAATATCCAGACACTAATGGAACTCTAAAAGATTTCTCAGATCTTGTGAAGAGAGCGCATGAAGCAAAGGTAAGGTTTACTCACCAAATTTAATAATTGGAAATTTTATAAAACCAGCTCTTAGTTAAGGAAAGCATGGTGCTTACATACTTTTATATATTTTAAATAGTCACTCAAGAATGCTAATGTTGCTTGAAACCTGCTTCAAAAACGAATCATTTAGATAATTGAACCATCTTTGATTGAAGACTAAATATCGGAAAACCTGCTATGACATTTGGCAACTATTCCTGAAGGAGAGGTTAATAGTGTTAGATCTATAACTTACAAAATTTACAAATGGCGCTTTTGTGGATTTCCACTTTTGTGTTGTTGTTGCCTTTGTGTTAGTGTTTGCTGGTTTGTTGTATTGCAAAAAGGTCTTGTCAAAAATTATGGAAGACAGGTACTGAAAAATCAAGTGGCTGTGGATATTACAAGGTTCCCGGAGCTAACTAGAGCTCACAAAGATTACACTCCAAAACGTCTGTTCAAAAATTCTTCCTCATGCGCTACGGTGTTAAACGTATCTACACTGTATTTATAAAAACTGCTACTAAAGTTCCCTCTTGTTTCTTCTCAGTGTGTAGACTGAGGACCCTCAATTATTGAAGTCGTTGTGGCTCTATTCTGTGTCGTTTGTAACTTCGAACCATATAATATCATCTCTCCTATTTATGTCAAGCACTGGGTTGTTCTAAGCTGGTTAACTTTAACTGTGGGTTAAATGAGGACTCAAGCAGATATTTCTTCTCTAAGAAAACCTAGCTACTAGTAGTTAGCCTAGTTGGTAAGGTGCAAATCTATCGTGTGGGAGGTTCGGGTTCAACTTCAGATTGGACCAGCACTTAGGATCGTGGGATTTCTATTGAAAACTGCTCTTGTTTCCAAGTTAAAGCTCAAATCCACCGCTGTAGCTTTACATTTAAGATTTTCATGCATTTACCATTGAATTTTGTAAATAATTAGAATAATTAAATACATGCGTTTTGATTAGTGTACAAGTGTGTTTTCATGGCGCTACGAAGCATGAAAATGACGTCAAGGAAATGATTGGCTGTCTTTAAGTTTTCATGAAAGAAATTAAAGTATATGTTGCAGTTAATTTTTTATTTCAGTTAAATTTTTGTTTCTTCCTAGTTAATTGTTTTAACTACTTATTTTTTTTTGAACTAGTTAATTTTTTTCGAACTAGTTAGTTTTTTTTAAAGTGTTTTTTAATCAAATGAAAAGAAAAACATTTTTTCTTTTTGTTGTATTTTTTTCACTTTTTCTTTTTCTCTCCACTTGCCTTCTACATTTCCTAACCCTAACGCCTTTTCCTACTTTCAATACACAGCAATCGATGCAAATTGTCCCATATTTTCTACTCATATACTCACCTTTTCAGTCCTAATAATATTTAGTAAATACAATCTAACTTACTAGTTAGAAAAAAACCAACTAGTTAGAACAAAAATTAACTACTAGTAGTTAAAAAAAATTAACTAGTTAGAAACAAAATTAACTAGTTAGAACAAAAATTAAAGGGAACCTCGGCTGCCCAACAATATCAATCTCATTTTAGGGTTTTTCTCAACTTGTATGTATATTAGCAGTTCAAAGTTGACAATTCTCTCTGTATGATTCACACTAAGCGATTTGTTTTGATCACTGAATTTCCTGGGGGCCGCCATCTTGAAATGTGACGTGTTTGCGTTGCAGTGCCAGTCTCTCCTCTTGATAAAAACAATAGCAATGAACGAGTGGGGGTCTGGCACTGCAACCCACAAGAAATTCAATTATGCAAACAAATCACTTGGTGTGAATCATACAGAGAGAATTGTCAACTTTGAACTGCTGATATACATACAAATTGAGAAAAACTCTAATAGGAGATTGATATTGTTGGACATCCGAGGTTCCCTTTAACATTGACAGAAACGCTGCTACACGCTTCTCTTTATAAGAACAACTTGATAAGAACAATGAGGCTCAGATTGGCCGAAAATTAAGAACAATTTAAGAACAGCTCAGACTGAGGCTGAAAAAAAGTGAAAATATTTTCTATAGAAGCTATACTGAATCTTGTAAGTTACGTTCACAATGTGCACAGTAAAAACACAGAAGTACCATTTCACATTTAGTATATCTACTTGATCCCAAATGATACACGTATTCATGTAATACTAAAAGTTCCTCAATGCCTTGTCTTTTTGTTTCAATATTTCTCATTATTTCAAATAAGAAGAAATTAAGAACAAATTGAGGCTGAAACAGCCAAAACATACGAACAATGAGCCTTTGCAAAATTTACTGGTTATAAAAATAGCGTGTACTTTCCAAAATTTTGTTAAAGTACCCCGCGAACCACCTCCATTTTAACTTGACGTATACATAATTGCGAGTAAATTAAAAGAAGCGAGTAAGGTGTGAGAAATTTCAGGATATATAACTTTGATAGAAAAACAACATTGTATGTGATAAAATGCTATAACTACACTATGCAGATATACTTGAAGATGCTTTTCGCTTAGTTGTTTGCCAAAGCGAGTTTTTCAAGCCAAACAGTGTTTTGATTACCTTTGCTTGTCACAAAGGCTTGTCTTCATTCAAGCTGTTATGGTGATGTCGTTGCCGAGCAAATCACAGAGCGAGTGATATAATTGATAATCCTTATATAGAAGGATTTCTTGCGCAAGAATGTAGTTTCTAACAGGAGAAAACAAAAAAAAACAACAACACCAGACCGATTTTAGACTGGATTGCCACAGGCTTTTTTAACGCGCCTCCGGAAACTTTCCCGCCTTTCAAACAAGTCTGAAGTTCCTTGCAACATTTTGATCGGTTTTTTTGTTTGATTGTATAATTCAATCCTTTGCCAGATTTATTGAACACTGGATTAATTTATGATTATTGAAATAGGTTTGTTTTATGGTGGCAAACACTTAGATGCGAAAACATGCATATTTCTGAGTTTATTATTGACAAGTCACTTCAAAATGGCGATTTTTGGTCGGTACTTCATCGTAGACGACGACGTGTGAGTTTTTCTGTTTTATTAAAACACTGAACTTACTTCTCAAAGGATATGCAGATAAATTCTAAAACAAGGTGTTTGCTAAATTTCTTTTGCGATTAATTTTAGTGAATGCTTTGCTACTTTACTTCTGAAAATTATCTTGTTCGCGTTAATTTTTTTAAAAGTTCTAATTAATCTTTATGCAGGTACAGCTTTTTTTAATTTCTAATTTGTTCTATTTTAAAAACTTTCGTCATTTTAATTATGTACTTATTCAATTTTAAAGTTTTTTTTATTTGTTTAAGCTTGCTTCAAGTTCGCTTAATTTATAAAGACATGTATCGCCACTTGCAATGCAGTGAACTCAGATTGCATATTAAAAGAGATTTATATGACTCAGTTCATGGTTTGTTAACAAATACACCCACTTGCTGGCAAAACTAACTCGAAATTGATCTTAATGCACTTGCTTTGCTTGTGCATGTTCTTTGTGTCGCCACTACATGGGTGTATTTGTAAAGAAACAACTCACATCCAGTTATTAATCCTTAAATACACTCAAATTATTTGGCGGGCTTTTTGACGCACGCCCGAAATGTTCCCGCCTTTTAGGGAAGTTCGAAGTTTGGGTTTCTTGTGTAGCACTTTGCGCCATTTTTGACCGGTTTTTCTATTTCATTATTTAAAATGGTATTCAACACTTTGCATACATTTCCATACATGTTACTGTAATTCATAATAAAAATAAATCATAGAAATCTCATAAATCACTTAGATGTAAATAACATGTGTACCAGTAAACTAATTTTAAGAATGCTTAAAGTCCATATATTCTCATACATTTTTCTATAATTAATTCGGTATGAAAAACCAAAATATAGTATTTCATGAAAATCTATAAAGCAATTACAAGTCGAT
>JAPEIX020229373.1:0-15021 GCA_026122405.2 Zoanthus sansibaricus
GAGTGTGACACAAATGCATAGAAAAGGGAATCAAGTGTCGTAATATGCTTCTAGCCGAATGGTTTGTCACTCTATTATTGTTATGCAATATGGAAAATATTTCTCGACTTTTTCGTCATATATTTTTTTATTACAAAAATTTAAAAAAAGTTAATGCGCTGGCCAAAATCAGTGCGCGCATTGATGATAAACCGGGATTTTTGCAGAAAATAAGCCAAACTGAGATGCCTTTTAAAAAATTGCAGACTCGTTTGTCCTAAAACTTTAATTCCCCGTGCTGGTGGATGTTTTTTTATAAACTTACAGACATACAGTGTGGTGGCATGAGAAAGGCTTAAGATATAACAAGTTTCATAATAACGCAGTGACTACGTTTTCACACCAGCCAAAATTTCGAATTTTATGTTTTACGTTGGCTCTATAAAAAGTATGCGAATCATCCAAACGTGACACTTAAAAAAAAATTACCAGACCCTGGCTTTAGAGTTTATTTAGATGCTTCAAGCGCTTATACAATGGCCAACGTATAACACAAAATTCGAAATTTTGGCTCGCGTGGAAACATTTTCAATTTCATATGCATAAGAAAAGCTATTAAAAAAACACTTGACACATTTCAATTTTTTCAGCTATCGCGCTTCCATGTATTTTTCAGTACTTCCTGTTGATGTTGAATGATTTGTGCAGCCCCCGCCCTTTAAGTTTGGTTTCTTTAATTTTGTCTTTTTTCTAAGGCTCCGGCTGAATATGAAATACATTAGTCTCTTTGAGAACTGGTCAGAAGACTAGTGAAATGAAAAGACAATACAATTCATTGTAAAAAATATTTTAATATTTCTATGAATATTATAATGATAAATCAGTTTTAAAAAACTTCTCTAAACGTTCAAGTGTTAAAATTAACAATGGGTTTTTATAAAAAAAACTTATAAACATAGTTTTGCTTTTAAATTAACAGTTAAAACTAATGTTCACTCTGGGCGCTGATTCATATGATATATCTTTTTGCTTTAAACGTAACAACTGACATCGTTTCCCAATGCTTGTCTTACAATCTTCCCATATTTTGTGCTGGTCTCTGGGATCTCTTACTTGACTAATATAAACACGATGTATTTCAGCTGTGAAAAAAGAACATTGTTTTAACTAGTGCACATAACATAATCACGCAGGGAGCTAAAAAGACCGATTAATGAAATAATCAAAATAAAGATTAACGCTACGAACTTAATTCAGAATAAAAAATGCAATAGAATAGAACTGTTACTGTGTAAATACAAGTACAATAGAACTAAATTCAGTTCTTATGCTGTAATTTGAATTCAATCCTTAAAAATGAATTCGGGATAACTTCGAAACGTCGGTTCGTAGCGTTAATCTTTACTTAAGATTTTATTTTTATAAAATCTCTATTGTTAACTAATGGAACAAATTTAAAGTAACCATTAATGTAAATGCGTATACTAAAAGCAAAAATGGAATAAGTAATTTCGTGCTTTTTCTTCAATATGTGCCTAGTCCTATGGCAAACACAGAGCGGAGTTTAACAAAAATTCAAGATTCAGAAAACAATATAAAATGACTAAAAATTATAACCTTTATTTGTCACCGCTATAAAATCATCAAGCTGTTAGAGCTAACACCTTGAGAACTTTGAAGTCTATTACATTTCAAAAAACATCTAAATGACGAAAATAATATTTTGGATGTTAATTTTCACATTTTGATAGCTCTAATGCATGGATATCTTTGAAATAGAAAAATGATATTTCAACAAATTTCGAAAATAGGAAATCACATTTTCACGAATAATTATATTACTAATACCATGGGTGACAAATCACACTTTAGTTAAATATGCCAAAAAGCATTGCTTACCCCTTATAGCATTCATTATCAGTGGATCAATTTTGTCAAAATCTTTAGTTCCATTGACCGTGGACCTCGCCAGAATTTCCTTTGGGATAAGGTTATCAACCAAGGCAAGGGCACATTTTGTTGGCTTCGGCTGACACACACTGCCTGACAGTATAAACTTCTACTCATTTTAACATTGGAAAAACCACCGACAGCAACTGCAAAAGCAAAATGGTTTCTTTACTTTATGCCAGTGAAGACATAAAAAAATTTAAAACCAAAAAAATCTAAATCTGAGCCTAAAATCTAAATTATTTCTAAAATTTCAACTAAGAACGTGTCTTAAATTTGTCAAATCAAACCTACCCATCAAGTCACTGGACTCACTGCTGTTCATGCTTTGAGAAGTCCTCTGTTCCAAGTCATCCGGTGTCGGGGAGTCGGGTTGATAAGGCTGCAGTTCGTTTGAGAGTGCAGGAGGAAGTGGCGGTGCAGGATAACTGTAATGGTTGAAATGCTGAACATATTTTGATGGGATGGTTGGTTCGGAATATAACTGTTGTGGTGGTGTAAAAGGCTCAGTGGGAACAGCGATGGCAGAATTAACTTGAGTGCTACGTTGCTGAGCTGGCTGCTGCACAGGTGACAGTGAAGGGACTGATTGGTATGATGACTTCATTAAATTTAAGATCTGGTCAAGCTTTTCGTTCATGTTCTTCTCAAACCTCTCGAGAATGTGACCAACATTTTTCAGAGCTACAATTCCATCATTCGCTTCCTCTTTGTTGTTCGACCCGGTAGTGAAAAAATCCCAATCGATGTCTGTTTGATCCTTATGGCGTAATGAACTGTTTGGTGACCACGATTTAATGGGTGAAGGAGATATGGACATGGACCTGCTTGGTGATGGGGAAGTTGATTTAAGGGGTGATGGAGATATTGACATGGACCTGGTTGGTGATGGGGAAGTGGATAAAGTTGATGTGGGTGAAAGTGACTGGACGATGTTGAATGTAGGCAACTGGAAGTCACTGACGGAAGTCTTTGGAGAACCAACATCAATAATCTGCAGATACAAAGACAACAAAGTCATAAACAAATACAATAATGCTGTGCTATTGGTATCTCTCGTTAAAAATATACATCAATAAGCTTTTTTCACTTTTATCTCCGGTTGGAAATACATTTATGAAACTCATGACAGAAGCATGCAGTTTCATTTCTGTCAATGCCATTCTCGGTGGATGATTTCAACAAAAGCCAAAAGGGTGACATAGTGTAAAAAAAGATTTACCTGGTATAATGTCATATGCTGAAAGTGTCATTTTGTGAGACAAAAATAATAGGAGCACCCTATAAAATAATTCTGTAAGGACTAATCGTCAGACGGTTTTAATTTTTTTATAGTGGTGGACAACAAAAAAATCCTGGTAAATAAAATGCAAGTAATTCCCAAATTTCTGGGATTGAAGCACGAAAAGTTTTAAATTCTTTTTTTCAACCGTTTTTCCAAAGCGCTCAAGAATTTGAAATTTAGTTACAACTATACATTACTGTAGTTATCAGTTACTCAGTAATCAATAGCACACACTGCCTAAATAAATTATAGGATAAGTTAAACTCTAAACTAAGAAAATAGTCACCTGAGGACTACGTACGCTGGAGTTTAGAAATATGCAAATTTGTGAAAGTTTTCTTGAGTTGCGCCTTTTCTTTGTCCAACGACATTGTACTTTGCACCACTCGACAAAACATAGAATCACGCATTACAATTTATCTCGTCTGTGTAGTTTACATATCTTTATATGAACACAAACGCCGAATTGCGAGTAAATTTAGTATATTATGGAATTAAAAAATCAGTTATTTCGCGAGTTTCATTTGACAGTTTCACAGGCATAGCTGTCAACTCAAGATTTTGTATAGGCCCTATTACGGTTTTCGCCCCCATGTTGGCGAGTAGGCAAAGTTGCTCAAAATAAGAGAGTTTATATGGACGTTCGGCATCAAATATCTTTAAAACATTTTAGTTTTAAAAAAAATATGAATTGAAAATTTTAATGTTAGGAGAGAGGAACTGAATGCCAAAATTTGAGGCAAATACCCGCAATAGAAAGCGTTCTGCCGGTGA
Organism: Zoanthus sansibaricus; assembly: GCA_026122405.2. Classification (NCBI taxonomy): domain Eukaryota; kingdom Metazoa; phylum Cnidaria; class Anthozoa; order Zoantharia; family Zoanthidae; genus Zoanthus; species Zoanthus sansibaricus. The sequence goes on from JAPEIX020229373.1 coordinate 3,989, forward strand.
AACACAACTGACAACAGATAAATGAATGGAAAAATTCAAATTGTGACTAAACGCGTTCGTATGCGGCTACATGCCTTATAAAACTAAAGTGTTATTACAGATATTTGATGCCGAACTTCCATACAAACCCTCTTATTTTGCGCCACTTTGCCTAGCGTGGAATCGCACTTGTTCATGAAGCGATATCGCTGACGTGATTCGCGAGCAAAAATTGTTGCTATCGTGAAAACAAAAATGCAACTCGTGTTACGGAAAATATCACCTTTGAAATGAACAAATTTATTGAAAATGAATGACTGCCAAATTTTGAATTGAAATTTAAATTTTTAGAAAATTCGAGGAAACCACTCACACTCAAAAGTACGAGAAAAAAACAAAATGGCAGAAACGAGCAAAAAAAGCCAAACGTCAGTTCTTGCCGAGGAAAACCGAACAAATGTCGCGAAAGAAAACAAAACTTGAGTATCAATGCCAAAAAAGTCAATTCCAGAAAAGCAAATAATTGTAACCTATACAGATGACGAACTTGTTTCTTTTAAGGAAACTATGGTTTCAAAAAACACTAAAAGAATTACAAGTTCATCCGTACGCCGGCTGCAGTCTTGGTTCAATCAAAAACACGGCAAAGAAATTAATCTTGAAGCAATTTCAAAGGAAGAGGCACCGCAGCTTCTCAAGCACTTCTTTCTTGAAATAAGGCAGACGACAAAAGAAAACCAAGGCAAAGAATACGAACCAGGAACACTGCAAACTTACCGCAATGGTTTACGAACGTACTTTTTGGAGCGTCCATGTCCACCGGCAGTAGACAACTTCGACCTCGAAAAAATTTCGGCAATTGATTTTGAAGAACTTTCAATGTTGCTTTCCATAAAGAAAAAAGATTTGAAGCAAAAAGGTCTTGGCAACAAACCAAATGCGGCAAAACCAGTTGAAAAAGAAGATATCAAAAAGATATGGTTGTCAGGTGCAATCGGCCTTCGAAATCCTCGCTCTCTTCTCCATCTGGTACGGTGGAACAATGTCACGCACTTAGGAATGAGAGGATTTAAAGAACAGCATGACTGTCAACTCGTTGATTTCACCATGACAGAACAGTACATCGAATACAAAGAGCTACAAACCAAGAACTGCCAGGGAGATCAACCGACTGCGACGAAACAGGCGAGAAAGATAACAACAAGTTTTGGAGAACGGATGGTGGAGAGCGAGATCGGTATAGAGCATTTATTGAGTACGTTGGCCATCGTCCGAATGGTAATAAAGTTCCCGGAAATTTCTATTTGACTCCAGTTATCAGCCCAAAATCCAATGTCTGGTACAAGATGGTTCCAATTGGTAGAAAAACATTGGCAAAGTAGATGCCGAGCATCGCGTCAATTGCCTTCTTGGACGGCAAATTCACAAATTCCAGTGGTCGCAAAACCATCATCCAGTCGCTCCGTGATGATTTCGATCTATTGGAGATCTCAGAGCTGACTGGCGACGCCAATCCTGAATCTATATCCAGCTACAGCCATAATCCTCTGGAAAAACAGCGGCGAATGTCGAATTTTTCAACCCAAGCATGACAACTACCAACAGTGGTTCAAGTCGTGCTTTACGAGAGATTGTTCTCAACAGCTCAGCCCCGCCAAGCAACACAGCAGCTACTAGTAATCTTGACAGCAGTGCCAGTCATTCTGGTTACCTGATGGCTGGGGCAGTTGGCGGAATGTTTATTGGAGTAACTTTTAACAATTCTCCTGTAAATATTTCCATAAACTTTCAGTCTAACATGACACCAACAAGCGAGTCTCTGCAATGAAAGAAAAACTGTGAAAATAGTGAACTTTAGGACTTTTAACCTATTTTCTAGAAGAGTTTACTGAGAAATCCAGTCTTCATTCATCATGTTTTGAGTTCAATCTTTTATAACATTAAAGTACTTACCGGTTTTTTGCAGATCTTTAATTTTATAGTTTAATACCGGAGCCCTTGAAGTATTCCTTTCGCTTGAGCATTTCAGATTGTTGATTGTCGCCGCCACATTTTGCCAAGTTGTATGGTAGTAGGCAAACCCAAAAAAATCATTGAATTAATGAATTTTCCTATAGGATCTTTGTGTTAAATTACTCCGTATTTTGTAAAACGTGATGCACTGCTTTCTCCACGAGTTTGAAATAAAAGTGGTTTTCCTTCTTAAAATATCTTGTTTCCTATTCGTCATTGTTGTCTTTGTATGTCATACACGGCGTGTCAATATGCAAAAGAGCAAGGTATTTATTTTTCTTTAGGTTTGACTTTGTTATTCTAAAAATTGACTAAAACAGCTTTCAGTTTTACAGTATATTATCCCTGGTTTGAATTTATAATAATGCTTCTTTTCCTGAAGAAAAATTGGCCGACAGTCATTTGACAAATAAGACCAAGCCCTCCTGGCCCTACGGTAGAACAAAGGAACCGACGGCCATGACAAAATTAGAAACAGAAAACCCAGATGTTATCATCGGAACGGAGATTTGACTGAATTCCAGTGTGAAAACTTGTGAATATTTTCCCCCAAATTACTCAGTTTTTCGGAGGGATAGACTGGATAGCTATGGAGGAGTTTTAGTTGCAGTTAAGGATCTTAGTTGTCAGGAGCTTGATGAACTTGGCTCAGATTTTGAAGCTGTTTGGATTAAAGTTATCTGGTAGGAAGCATGCATATGTTGGAGCTTTCTATAATCCTGACAGTTCTTGTGAGGCACTGGATGAACTGGACTCTTCCCTTTCTAAGTTATTAAAAAAGTCTGGGAATTCCGTGCTTTACCTTGGAGGTGACTTTAACCTAGAAGGTGATATATGCTGGGAGACGAGTACTGTTAACAGAGGGAGCCGCTATGCTACAGCTTGTGAAAAATTGTTTGAGATGTCTAGTACTTACAACCTAGAGCAAGTTGTTGATAAGCCTACTCGCGGTAACAAGATTTTGGATTTATTTTTCACCACTAATAGTACTCTTATTGGCTCTGTAGAAGTAAAGCCTGCAATGGGAGATCATGGATGTGTGGAGATACAGACCTTGATTTCCCCAAGGTTGGCGCGTCCAATCAAAAGAAAGATCCTTTTGTAATCTAAAGGGAACTTTCGTGACATGAAAAATGATCTACTAGACTTGAGCTCTGCTTATTTGTCTCATTTTTATGAAAGATCTTTACAGGAGAACTGGAACATACTAAAGAATAAGCTGTCCACTCTTGTGGAGAAATATATCCCAGTCAAAATGTCTTCCAGTAGACACAATCTCCCCTGGTTTACAAGTAGCCTAAAGAAGTTAAACAGGAAGGTGCAGAGGCTCTATAATGTTCAGAAACGGTCAGGTTTAGAATCTGATAAAAGGAAATTCAAACAAACCCGGAGAGCTTATAAACAGAATCTGAACAAAGCATATGGAGATTACATAAATAATTTATTGGAGTCCCCGCAGGAAGAACAACCTAAGAAATTTTGGAAATTTGTTAAATCTAAAAGGCAAGATAACATGGGCATAAATATGTTGTGTAATCGGCATAATGCTGCTGTGTCTGATAGCTTAGGCAAGGCAAATCTCCTCAACAATTATTTTTTTCCTATATTTACTAAAGATGACACTTGTACAATGCCAGGCTTAAACTCAGCATTATGAAGCCCAGAAATGGAAAAGATTGTGGTGACATCTAATGGAGTTCAGAAGCTCTTAGACACACTTAATGCAAATAAGGCTGGTGGTCCTAATAAGCTACCAATTCGTATCTTAAAAGAGCTTTTCCAAAAGTTGGCACCCTTGCTCGCTTAGCTTTTCCACCAGTCCTTATATGAGGGAAAGCTACCTAATGACTGGAAAATTGCAAATGTAGTGCCAATGTTTAAAAAAGGCAAAAGATCATTACCTAACAACTATCGACTTGTTTCCCTTACATCGGTAACATGTAAAATTTTGGAGCATGTTATATGTCAGCATATTTGGGAACATCTAAAACAGTAGAACATACTAAGTGACTTTCAACACGGTTTCAGAAAGAGAAGAAACTGTGAGACACAATTAATTATAACGTTACATGACTTAGTGAGTGGAACTTACTCCAAACCGCCAGTTATTGGCTTGCTGGGCATCTTGTTAAATGCTACGTGAATCCAAACTCCAACTGCATGCAAACAGTGTTTAAAGTAATTGAAATAACACAGTATACTTGTTCAAACCAGCTGAAACACCCAAAGTTGATCAAAAGGAAGAGGTTGAACCTGTAAAGATTAAGAAACCCGCTGGAGCTGTTTCTATATTTGGTGGAGTGAATTTGTTTGCTGGGATGTCACCTCCATCATCAAAGCGCATAGATCAACCTAATGAACTAGGAGGCAACAACGAAATTGGTGAGATAAACGATGTGATAATACAATTTTTCTTTATTGTTGCCTAGCAGTTGAGTTCTTTCTGTCAACTGCGAGCATATTGTTTGTCTGTAAATCTTTATGTACAAGTTAATATTGCCTCTTTTCTCAAATGCGACGTTCTAATATTAACGTGGTAACGAAACCTTGCCTCATTCATATTCCTTCTTTAAGGTTTCAATGAAAACTTGCCAATAAACGTTTTAAAGCATGTTCAGAGTTTAACCGGCAAACAATTTACATGAAATGTTCTGATGTGCTAACTGCTTGTGGTACAACTAATTCTTGCAAGCCTTGCCTGAGTTGGTAAAACTGACAAGAACCGAATGTTTGATCGTCTTCAAGCATTGTTCCACAGATAATCTTCAGATCATATGACTCCAAAGTTTTCATGTACGAGTTAACAGTGCCTCCTTTCCATCACATGACATTATTTGATATTAACATGATAACAAACCCATGTTATACTCTTCGTTTTTCAAGATTTAAAAAAAAAACGGATAATGAACATTTTAAAACATGTTCAAATTTAATCTGCAAATAAGTTACATATTGTGGCATGTAACTCTAACTGCTCCTGTTACAACTAATACTTAGAAGCTTTAACAGAGTTAGTGAAGTGAGAAGGACTGCTCATTGCTGGTTGATCATTAGAGCATCTTCAAGTTTCGTTATACAAATAATCACAAATAAATGGCTGTACGTGATCTAGAGGAAATTGACTTACTCCAAATCGTCAGTTAATGGCTTGCTGGGCATGTTGTTAAATGCTACGCGAATCATCCAAACTCCAAATGCATGCAAACAGTGTTTAAAGTAACTGAAGTAACACAGTATACTTGTTCAATTCAGCTGAAACACCCAAAGGTGATCAAAAGGAAGAGGTTGAACCTTTAGAGATTAAGAGAGGGAATTTGTTTGCTGGGATGTCACCTCCATCATCAAAGCGCATAGATCAACCTGATAAAATGGAGGTCAACGACCAAATTGGTGAGATAAACCATGTGATAATACAATTTTTCTTTATTGTTACCTAACATTTGAGTTCTTTCTGCCATGTAACTTTAAGTGCTCTTGTTACAACTAATATTACAAACTTTCACAGAGTTAGTGAAATGAGAAGGACTGCTCATTGGTGGTTGATCATTAGAGCATATTCAAGCATTGTTTGAAAAGCAATTGCTGATTCTTTTTTGAAATGTATGTGGTTTAAAAGAAATTGATTAACTCCAAATCGTCAACTAAATATAACAAGAGCTGGACCCACTGGACTTCATTTTAAGTGCTGCGTGAAACATCCACATCTCAAACATTAACATCGTAATGAAACTTTTCTACACTTATCTTTGTTCTTCATGATTTCAATGAAAACTTGCCAGTGAACATTTTTAGGCATGCTCAAATTTAAACCGGCAACAACTTACGTGAAATGTCTTAATGCTCTAACGTTTTGTGCTACAACTAATTCATGCAAGCCTTCCCGGAGTTAGTCAAACTTACAAACACTGATCATTAGAGCATCTTCAAGCATTGCTCCACAAATAATTTCTGAGTGTTATAGTTAAACGGCTGCATGTAATTTTAAAAATGGAAACTGCCTGACTTCAAATCGTCGGCTACCTAAAGAATGCAGGGCCTACAAGACTTCATGTTAAATGCTACGTGAATGATCTAAACTTCAAATGCATGCAAACAGTGTTTAAAGTAACTGAAGTAACACGGTATACTTGTTTAAACCAGCTGAAACAACCAAAGGTGATCAAAAGGAAGATGGTGAATCTGTAAAGATTCAGAAGCCCACTGATGGAGTGAATTTGTTTACTGGAATGTCACCTACATCATCAAAGCGCTTTGATCAACCTGATGAATTACGGGACAGCAAAACAAAGGGTGAGATAAACATGTGCATATAAAAAATACTTTAATTCTTTAGTATCTGAGGCCGTTCTTTTTATTCCGGTCAGATTGCGTAACGTTAAGACTTTCCATTCTTCAATCAAATTGCACTTTTTTACATTATAATTGTAATGAAACCCTGCCATACTCTTCTTGGATTTTCAAAGATTCAAGGAAAACTGGCTAATGAACATTTTAAACCATGTACAGATCTTAACCGGCAAGGAAATTACAATATGTGCTTTAATACTTTAACTGCTTTTGTCCCATCTAATTTTTTGCATGATTTTCTGGAGTTCAACTTGCTCCAAATCGTTAGTTAATGGATTGCTGGGCATCTTGTTAAATGCTACGTGAATCCAAACTACAAATGCATGCAAACTGTGTTTAAAGTAACTGAATTAACACAGTATACTTGCTCAAACCAGCCGAAATACCCAAAGGTGATCAAAAGGAAGAGGTTGAACCTGTAAAGGTTAAGAAACCCGCTGGAGCTGTTTCTATGTTCAGTGGTGTGAATTTGTTTACTGGAATGTCACCTCCATCTTCAAAGCGCATAGATCAACCTGATAAAATGGAGGACAACGACAAAATTGGTGAGATAAATTGTGTGATAATACAATTTTTCTTTGTTACCTAACAGTTGAGTTCTTTCTGCCATGTAACTCTAAGTGCTCGTGTTGCAACTAATATTACAAACTTTCACAGAGTTAGTGAAATGAGAAGGACTGCCCGTTGGTGGTTGATCATTAGAGCATCTTCAAGCACCATTGTTTGAAAAATAATCGCTAATTCTTTTTTGAAATGGCTGTATGTGGTTGAAAAGAAATTGATTGACTCCAAATCGTTAATTAAATATAACAAGAGCTGGGCCCGCTGGACTTCATCTTAAGTACTGTGTGAAACATCCACACTCTAAACATTAACATGGTAATGCTACACTTACCTTTGTTCTTCATGGTTTCAATAAAAATTTGCTAATGAATAAGAAAAACTGCTGTAGCTGTTTATGTTTGATGGAGTAAATTTGTTTGCTTGGATGTCACTTCCATCATCAAAGTGCATAGATCAACCTGGTGAAATGGGGGATGACAAAATAGTTGGTGAGATAAACCATTTGATAATACAAGTTTTTGTTGTTGTTACCTAATAATTTATTTTCTTCTGTTCATTGGGAGCATATTGTGTCTCTAAATTTTTATTTTAATCTTGCTTCCCTTTTTTTTCAAATGACTTGTGTTAATATTAACCTGGTAATAAAAACCCTTGCTTCATTGATCTTCGTTCTTTAGGTCTCAAGGAAGACTTGCTAATGAACATTTTAAAACTTGTTCAAATCTAAAGCAGCAAAGAAATTACATGAAATATCTGAATGCTCTAACTGCTTGTGTTACAACTATTTTTTCAGCATGTCTTCCCAGAGTTAGTTAAATTGACAAGAACTGATCATTGGAACATCTTCAAGCATTGTTCCACAAATTTTCTCAAACTCATTAATAATTCATGACGTTATAAGCCAATCAGAGCCCCCCAATCGGGTTAGGTGGATGAGTTTGTATCTAAATGAAACATCAGTTGAAAATCACTAGTGTTTCATCACGTTTCATCGTTAGTGTTTCATCACATTTTCATCACTAGTAATGATATTGTCATTAATCTGCATATTCATATATTAATGAATAAACTAGTAATAGTTATCGCTAAGTGCCAAGGAGCAAGACAAAAGCATGAGGACGATAGAATTAAACTGTGCAAGCACTGAGAACTGCTGCTCTCAGTTTACTTTTTAGAAAGAAATATAAACTATATTAGCTCAGCGTGTTCTTTACGAACATACAAACTTTTATCGTACATTTTGTTTTGCATATTGAAATGGTTTTCTTTAGCGGCAACCTTGTTTTATAAAATGTCATTGATAAAATGATTGAATTAGCCGCTGTTTGTTTACCATGCTGCCTTGACATCACAAGGTTAACACACTGTGATTGGTTCATTCGAAGTTAAAAGGCTTCTTTAACATTACATCATAAAATCTTACATTACTTACATTTATCTGGATCATTCGAGATTTTTTCCACCTGTATAGTACTTTTGCAAGGCTCTATAATGCTGCCACCTCACCTTCGCTCGGCTGCCTCGTTGCCAATTAATTAAGGAATCATTAATTTTTAGTAAACAATGACTAGGAAAAACATTTTAAACTTCAAACTGACAAGATGAAGTCATTCGAAATTAAAAATTAGAGTATATTTCCTAAAGTCACCAAAACACACTGGCATAGTATCCATATCCACATTCTGGGAATCGACACTGATTGTCGCACTTACTGTTGATGATTCCATCTTAAGACTTAGTATTGCTGATGGATTGGTCTGGACCTTTACATTAGCTTTTTCATATTTCATCAAAGCATCCACTCTATGACTGGTTCTATTGCAAGTTAACTTGCTGTCAATACCAGCATTAAACAAACTCGTTGCACATGTTACGTGTAAACAGTGTGCAGTTTTACGCTTTATTCCAGCAGCCCTGCATGGATTGGGCAATAAATGATTCAGCGTATTAATGCCCACAGGTAATCTGTAAAATATTAGTCTAGAGATAGCAAATCTAATGAGCAAAAGAGAAAAATAAGATGCAATTTCCTTAAGTTTTAAAATATCAGACGACCCTCTTCCTCTCCAATAATGCCAATTCACACACCTTTTGTCTAAAGAGTCCAGGGGATTTAAGTCGGTGGCTGGGTTGTTTTCCACCAAGAATCGTCGAATGCTGCAGACAATTCGGTGCAACACTTTCGGAAGGTATGGGTCTTCAAAGAACAAATTTGGATAGCCAGTGGTTTAGTGTGAATGCATCTATCTCTGTTACAGACTGAGTAAGTGGCTGAACTTTCTGAAAATCATAATCTTTAAAAAGTCCACCAACTTTGAGTATTGAAGACTTGAGACTTTGGTTTCATTGACGTTCTCAAAAATGTCTACTGCCCACTTATTTTTATAGCTAGTAGACTTTAGTACTACAACAACATTGCATAATTTTGTTGTGCTCCTCTAGAGAAGTAACTTCAAAAAGTCACGCATCGTGTTTCATCAAGTTTCCAAACACTGAAAAACAATAAAAGCATTTGACCGAAGCAGCCTCGAGCTTTCATCTGTTTTCCTGTATTTGGAAATCGTGAATCGTGATGAAACACTTGCACTCTTTTTGAAATAGCACATCTTAGAAGAAGACTAGCAGTAAGCAGTCGAAATGTCACGAACAGTATCTAGTGACTTGTCATGAGACAAAAGAAAAAAAGTTAATTTATTAACTAACAGCCACAATGAATAATAATCTATTTCATCACACATCTAAGATTGTATGTCTCTCAAGTTTTTATGTACAATTTGGAAGAGCCTCCTTTCTATCACATGACACTGTTTGACATTAACAGCTTGTGGTTGTTTCATTGTTGCAAGGCTTACCGGACCTAGTAAATGGGCAAAGATTATTCATTTCTAATTGATCATGAAACTTTCTTCAATCATTGTTCCACAAAGTGTCTGCCTCTGTGGTGTAACTAAAGGGCTGTATGTTGTACTCCAAATCACATTTGTAACAATTGTTTATTGATTTTAGAAACATGATACTTTTTAAAAGTGAACATACACAAATGACAATTAATAAATAACTTTTCTGTTTATCCTACGATGAGGGCGCAGAGCGATATTTTATATGAGTATAAACCAGCCTTGCAATGCACGATTTGATTGGTTTAGAAACCATAGATGTGACACAATATTTATCATTGGAACAGTAGATAAAGACACCAAAACAAAATGGCGGATAGAAAGTATTCGCTTCGTCTCCTTTTTGTGGATTGTATTTGAATATTGTGCTTTAAAATCATTAGCTCTAACAGCAGATCAAAGATGTTCTTTGTTTTTGTCGCTCATGTATCATGTAATGTACGCCTACCCTTCCGGGGTTCGGAAGGCCACGGACCGAGTCATACACATCGATATATGTATATAGTTCCCTTGGTGTACGAAATTTGGCTTATCCAATATATATATATATGTACTGGAAATCTGTCAAGAACAGAATTAAAATGATGTTCATTTAGTGTATGTCCGTCACCAGCTTTATCTATGTATATGATTGTATATGTATATACACGTATATATCAGGACATATCCTGTGAAAATACATACGACTATTTTGATCTTGTAGGATCCTGTTAGTTTCCTCCCCGCAGTTCTGATGGCGATCCACAGTTCATCACCGATCCCCACCTCCCATCAGCAATGGACCGCCAACACCTGGAGACTTCCTCCGGTCGCCATTGCACAACATCGTCATCGCCAATGCTCGTCATTTGGGATCACCGTCCCAAAAAAAATGGTGTTTTTCTTAAATTCAAACCACCAAGCATATCACTATATATATATTGGTTATCCCAATCATATCACCATGATGCCCCATACCAATCACCGATAAAAGCAATTCTCTTTTAAGCTGTTGCCAAGAACTACCTACCAAAGGTTGACCCAACCTTGAAGATACGCGGCTCAGTCAGCAAGATGAAACATGTAGAACAACAGTAGTGTTCGCCTCATCAATCCAAAACAAATAAGAATAATATAAATGTCATATGTATATGTTTTACGTTTCTTTCATGTTGTATATTGAAATATGAAAGATATAGCCTTGATATAGATCTAAGTTCAATTTTAGAATGCACAATATATTCATACGTTATC
>JAPEIX020230026.1:0-15010 GCA_026122405.2 Zoanthus sansibaricus
TGCCAACGAGCAAGACATGAGGACGACAGAACTGAGCTGTGCAAGCACCGAGAACTGGTGCTCTCATTTTACTATTTGGAAAGAAAGAATATCTAAGCGTGTGCTTTACGTGTAAAAACCATACGAACACACACACTTTTATCGTAACATTTTGTTTTGCATATTGAAACGTCGCGTCGTCTCTCGGTTGGCTCGTTGGCAATAATAAGGGCATGAGTTATGAAGCCTGATAGGTATACTCTGTAATGGGCCAGGTTAGTGTAATATAGAAAGTTACAAGCTCTTTTTCGGGGGAAGGGGGGGCATTTAATTTTTATAGCTAGAGTTTTTTAAAGGGAGATTTAAGAGACGAAGTAATTTCATTTCAGATTTTAAGAAATGCTCATGAAACCTTGCTGCTCAGCTTTTGTCACTACTTCGAAACAAGCGGCTTTTTTATGATCTGTAAAGTAGTTTCAAATTTCAAAACCACAACTCTGTTCAAGTGGCTGTTCAGCAATGAAGTAGCACCTAATGTTTGGTGGTTTGCGGTGATTACTACGTTCACCACGTGGCATCAAAACTAAGCAAGATTGTTATTTAAAATTTAAAAAAAAAACAAAATTAAAACGCCTCGGCTCACAATCGACTTGTCCTGCGTCGATTCCGACCGTGATTTATTCAAAATTCTAAACAACAACCACATTGAAATCAAATTCTTGTGCGTTACGTAATCATGCGTTGCCATCAACAAGGTCAAATTTGATACCAACATTCTTGTGGCCAAGAAATTAGATAAATCTCCAGTTTTCACGGAAGCAATTGGGCCGATGTGACAAGAGAAGGAAAATTAAACCGTTGCAACCTTTTCCCATTTCAATTTGCGGACAAAGGCTCAATCTTCCGGGAAAGTTTTTTATTAATTTTTTGGTCATCTTTCAGATAAGAGTCGATTTAGTGACCCAAAGTAAGATCACTGAAATTATCCCACGCTTGTTTTATCGCGAGGTGAGGGGATGGGTCGTGGGCGTTAACGTGATGTAGCGGAAAGGAAGTATGGTTTACAGCATGCTGAAGCGTCATAAGGGGGGTAGAGTGAGTTAAGGTGGTCAGGTTAATCGTTACGTAACATTTGAACGGCCCCAAACTTAGTACTACTGAAACATGTTGAGATTCCTTTCATGCAGATTATAAAACCTTCGTTGGTGTTTCTAAAGGATCATTTGTTGAAATATTTTTTAAGTTTTGCATCGTAGAAAAGAAATAGAACAAATCTGACGTTTCGTCTTTACTGCCACATGTATGAAAACCATAGCTCTGTGACATGTATATGAACAAAGTTATCTATTTAATCATCTTTCCTCTTTACAAAAAACTTTTTCGTCAAAGTTTTGAGGATTATCAGTAGCTACTGTTTGATCAAAGGGTTAAAAATAGTGCAAGTTATTGGGGTCCAAAGGCGGCCATGTCGTATCCTTTCATGAATGGTGCTCCTGGGACACCAATTCCTTAATACTAATTGCAAAAGGTTATTTCAGTTTGCACACCATACGGTTAACGTTTTAGTCAGGGAGAGAGACGTGATATAATGTAGAATCACCGGCTCAGAATCAGTAACGCACGTAAAAAAATTGAAAAAAAAAAACGCGATACAAGACTAATTGCGATTCTGACCCGGTGATTCCACATTATATTACCGGGGTTGGGAGAAAATATATTTCTCATATTGGCTCCGTTGGTGCTCTACTCCGCCAGTACGGAATATATTTCAGTGTCCCAACTAGCCGGTAATATGTAGTGGAATAACAGGCTCAGAATCGCAATTAGTTTATAAAGTTACTGCATCGGATCAAGGAAACTGGATGAAAATTGTGGTGATATGACGTGTTTTGACATATTGCTAAAGAAATTTCATTGCCATAAGTCCTGAAAGGAGGCCTTAAAACGTGTTGTAAACACGGAAGCTCGTGTAGAATTGCTAATAAGAAATAAAAACATTCAGTTGGAATAAAATATGAATGAAGAAATTCAACTTCTGATATAAATTCAGTTTCATTTAGGCTGCAACGCACTCTATCGTTATATTAGAGACCTTTCGATCCGGCGAGTGCGAATATACGAATGATACGATAGTACGAGATTTTCAAGCGCGCCCGCACTTATTCAAGCGGAAACTCGTCGAGAAGTGGAGTTTCAAGTGAAAGTCGCCCAGGAAAATATAAGCGCGCTTGCCTTGAAATCTCGTACTCGCGTGCTCGGATCTAAAGCAATGGGGCTACCGGCGATTTCCCGCCGCCTAATGGGCCTCCAACCACTAGCTAGCTACTTGATCTACTTGCAGATAAAGATTTAGTACAAAGAATAAACTGTTATTGTAAGCCGTGATGTCAACAATCTCAAAGTGTAAGTTTTCCTTTGCATTGTAAAACTTTCAAATCAAACTTTGCGTGTTACCTGCAAATTTTGCTTTACTTCTTCACTCGACTCACGTACGACCAAAAAATGATGTTTCTAACGAGAGTGCTGCTTTTTGCTAAAATTGCTAGAAAATGCTCGTTTGGCCGCCAAATCCCAAAATTCCTCTGTGGAGAATAATTGCAGACTCCCTTAAATTATTGGTCTACTTGCAGATTAAGTTTTAGTATAAAGAATAGATAAAGTGTTTACAATTTATTACGACATTTTGTATTGTAAGCCGTATAGTCAGTAATTTAAAATTGTAAGTTTTTCTTTGCATTTTAAAACTTTCAAATCAAACTTGGGTGCTGCAGCCTGCAAATTTTGCTTAACTGCTTCACTCGACTCACGAACGACGAAAAAATGTCTGTTTCTAACGGTTTTAGGAGTACTGCTTTTTTGCTAAAATGCAAGAAAATGCTTGTTTTAGTTGCCAAAATCCCAAAATTTCTCAGGGGAGAATAATCGCAGGCCCATCACAGACTTTAACTGCCTTCTTTTTGTCTATAACCACCTCCAGAACTTGTTGAAAGCACTGCTAAAAGTCTATTGTTTTATTGCTAAATAATCGAGACGCAAAACAATGAAAGATCTCAGCATTCGACTGTTTTCAAATCGTGATGGAATTGAAAAACAAATCTAGTTAGGATTTAGAGTGTGGTTTGGACGCCCAAGAGAAATTGTTTTCAAGTCCGACGCCCCCCTATAACCGTTATTTTTAAAAACACAAAAACAATTTTATGGTCATCAAAGAAAGCTTTCAAAAACACGAACTTGACACTAGTATTTTGTTGTTTTCCTTTAGTTTCCAATATTTTATTCGGAATTAAATCGGAAGAGGATAACATACTCCGGAAATCTGATCTTTCTGATTAGGTTTAGCGTTGAAATTTTCTTGTCGAGAAGCAAGAAAAACAATAACAGCAAAATAATAATGATAATGATTATCACTGAATAGATACATTTCAGGCTAAATTATATATATGTCTGCAATGACTCCTGTATGGTGCTTACGCTTATTTTGTTGGCTTCGCGTTAGAAGGAAAAAAACACATTCAATTTTTAATTATATTGACTATTGTTTTTATCCTTTGGTCCTTTAAACCTTTTTATTTTAAACCAAATCTGAAGTGTTTTCCAACCTCAATGATTTAGAAAACCCGTCATAAAAAGAAAAATTGTAGCTGCAATCTCGCTGCTTGAAAAGTTTTGGTGGCCGATAGAATCGAGATTGCAAACTTCGCATTACTGTGTTAGGTTCGTTCAATTAATTGCGGTTTTATTGCCTCCAAAAATCTCTTTGACAATTCCCGCTGACAATTTAAGTTAGACCACCGAGCTTGACTTGTTAATTGTCGAGCTTACATTTTTTCGCGAGTTTCAATCGAGTGCGGCTCAACAGAATCAAGGTTTCAAGACCCCACGATGGAATAAATTGAGGAAATGGACGTTTAAGTCGAAAGAGATGTGTCGTAGCTTGAAAATGTCACTTGGTAAATCGTTTAACTCTGCTAACCTACTTTGCATGGTATTTAATAAACATAGGGAACACTTGAGTAAACACGAGTGTGTTGTTTATACTATTTTAATCGATCTGTTGGGCGCTCCTTGAGTTCCACATTTGTTCGTCACAGCCATTGCTGATTGATTCAACAATAAATGAGACTTAAGATGGTTAAACAGTTTTTTTATTTCCGTAAGCAGAGTAAGAAGCTAACGTTCTTTTACTTTGGCGATGGTCATTCAAATTTAGCCTTGAGTTCTCTAACTGCGATAACTCGTCGAGGTAATTCAAAAAACTATGAGCAGGGCTTAGCCAATGTTTAACAATCAAACTTGAACCCTTCTAGAATAACATGCACAAGATTTATGATATAAGGAAACAAACAAAATACGAAAATAAATTGTATATACACGAGTTTCCTTGATGGGTAAAATTAAATTTGAAAGCATTTTTCAGAGTTGTTGTTTTCAAACTCCCAAAATATAAAAATGAGTTTATGGTATCTTTTGCCAGTTTTGGACAATTTTGAATAATTTATAGCGAAGATAGTTTTGCAAACGCAGATGCCTGTGGGAAAGTAAAACAAGTTTCAGTTGTCTTTGAGTCTTAAGAGTACAAATACTGAACTGAATTTTTGTCAATTATTTTGTTAGCACTTGATGAAAATAGTTCAGGTCTGCACTACTTCCAGTTTGCATCAATTTGTTTATTAGTTGATGATGCATTATATGGAGTTCTATCATAGCCAATTGATTAATCAGTACTAAATGCGGCAAATAAACAGTTTCAAGATCAAACTCAACTTGTGGTCAGTTTTCGCTAGCTGAATTCTTTGACGAACAACAATTTGAAACTTATTACTTTGTAATAGAATGAACGGCGGATCAAAAAGTATTTCATTTTATCAGGAAGATAACTAATCTTTTAGACTTGCGGTAATTTGATAAGAAGTCAAGTTTAATATTCCAGTAAGTAAAATCAAACTTAATCGAAAGCATGCATGTTGTGGCGGGCTAGACCTTAATATACTTTCATTAATTTAATGAAAGCTGCACAAATAAACCGACTTTTATTTTGTGAAAGACGAAGGTAAAAGGTATCTTCTCAAAGTTAAAAATATTTTTGAATTTGCATTTGATTAAACTTATTCAATTGCTTCATTAGTGCAGTAACGTAACTAAAAGAACAAAGCATGGTTCCTTAAAGACCTTACGTTTAATCAAATCCTTTTTTAAAAGTGTCTAACTCGACAACTATTATTAACAGCTTAAAAATGCATTTTATACATGCAAGCAACATCGTATTGTATGATGCAAGCAACATCGTATTGTATGGGAGTATCGCTGTTCCTTGTAGAAAAAGCTAATTTTCAAACTTGCACTAAATTTAGGCCACTCTTTGCTGACTGTCTCATATTCTTTAATATTGTGTTAAGACTTACAAACAGTCCGCGCCAAGGATTTGTTTGCACGCCTCACACACCAGTGAGCTTTGTGCGAAAAAAGACACTCAATTTTAATCCTTCGCAGACTGCGCTTATCAAAGGAAGTTTTGATTACGTTTGCAAGTGTTGTTTGGAGTTTCCTCTGTGGGAATTAAACCATTTCCGTCCCGGATACATTATCCGAAACAGTTTTGGAAGGGAGAAACGTTAGCGATGATCTTGCTTTCGTCAACAAAAAAAGATTCAGAAAAAATATTTACCCTTTGCAAATAGTTTGACACATTTAAGAGTTTTGACTTAGTATAAGAAACTCAGAATCTGTCAAGTTATTTCAGTGCTTGTTGATAGTATAAACAAGGCTTATAAACAGTAGATTGTTTGCAAGTATGGTTCTCGTTGATCGTTCTAGCTTTAGATGAAAACGAAGTCAGTTATCCCATATAGTGACTAATAAACCTTTTGCCAGAACTTTAACGGAAGGTTTTTAAATATTTAGCAAGGTAACAAGTGACTTAAAACAAATACTTATCAAATTTTTGAGAAAAAATGAGCAAGATTCATTTTGCAACCTAAACTGAAGTTATTTATTATATTAAGGTCGTCCGTTGTCGTTGATGTAGCGATGCAAATAGGATCGTAAGGATTTCTGCACAATAAAAAGGGGAGCTTTAATTAATTGATTGAGAAAACTGTGTTTTATATTGTGCTAAAGAATAGTCAGTTTGTTTTGTCCGATCAATTTCCGCCCACAAGATATGAAATAATCATTAAGTCGTTGAATGTATGTTTCCGTGACGTAGCGGCCTTTGAAATGCGAGTGATTTTGTTTAAACGGAGAAATGAGATCGATTTCGTTAAACATACTATAATCTGGACAAGTATTACACCTTAAAAAAAACCTTTTTCAAGACATTAAATGGCGCGATGACGGATTGAATTTAACGAGTTTAGCATATCTCTCTGCACACTTGAGACACTCCAAAGTGAAATAGGAATAAATGAGATATAATAGATACAATTCACGCACTTGTGGTCCAAAGCGGCAAGCCTTTATTTGTCACCTTAGATAAATTGCACGCATTTCATTCTTCAAAACATTGCAATAAAGATTAATGCAGTTTAAACAATACTTCCTTTTGGCGTGTCTAATATAACAAGATGCTTTACCGAGCTTATTATCAATTATTTTTGTCTGGATGGTCTTTCGGTAAAAAGCATTCAATTTATTCTTCATACAAACTTTGTGGCTTGTAATCATTTCTCAAATGAGCATTTGATTAACTTTATTGACTGACACAACCTAAAACTTTTGACACCTACTAATACCAATTGCCTGGCCTTTATTTTCAATTTGATTGAAATTCGATTGGAGATTAAGCCCATTCTGAAAACGTCCCTGCCATACGCGAAGCCAAGGGATTTGGCTGACACAACAGCTCGGAAACTGACGCCAACACTTGAGAAGTGAGAGAAAATGCGTTTCGTTCTTGCCGCCGTATGGCTGAAGCTCACCGTGTCGGGAATTTGTCTGCTTGACTTCATTAGTGCAGTTTGGTGGTAAGTGGTTCGAGTGTCTATATAATGAGTTTGTGAAAACGCTGGTTTTGTTCTTTATTTTGATCGGTAACACTCTCCTGCTAGACTTCGAGTCTCAATTGATTCTTTTTTTCTAATGAGAAGACTGTTGATTGCAACAGGAGTTTGGGAACACAGATCCCCCTTGCCTCGGATCCTGCTAAGAAGGCAATGATGTGTCTTGTAACGCCAGAATTGAACTTAAGACAGAAGCAACAGTGTCAGAAGTTTCCTGATCTGATGCCGCACGTTGCCAATGGAGCCCGCTATGCCGTGGAAGAGTGTAAATTCCAGTTTCGCGCGCGGCGATGGAATTGCTCAGGAGTAACTGATTCAGGATCATTGTTTAGTACAGTCATGAAGAAAGGTATGTGATATTTCTTTTTAAGCATCATCTGCGGCGTGCGTTAGTTTGAAACTGACGTTTGTATGTTGTATTTACATTTTGAAAAGGATTCGTTTTCTTAAGCTTTGTTTGCATGTCAGAAACACAGGCTTTCAAGGCTAAAATTAGACAGGTCGAGGTTTGTAACAACTTTGCTTTATCATCCCCTTTCAAAGTTGATCCATTCCTGCCCAGACGACTTTAACCTGCTGTAATTCCTAACAAGCCTCTCTTGAACTTGACACTAAAATAGTAAGCACGTTATCTTTAAAAGTCTACAAAAAGATGGATTCACTTTTTACTATGAAAACACTGAGCAAAAAAAGTTTGGATATATATTTTCTAACAGACCAGAAACTTGAAAATAATTGCGGCATGTGAAAAACGCCGTTCTTTCAAGTTTGTTTTGCCTTTTCAACGTATGTTTGTTTTTGCAGTTTTGTCTTCTTGTGCCGTTACTAACAAGAAATGATTTTGTCCGACCGTTATCAAAAGGTTTCATTCTGTCACGCTGAAAATTGCAGCCCGGATTTTGTTTTTTTCCTTTCTTTGGTGATTTGCTTTGTAATTACACTGAGTATTCCTCCATGACAAATCAAGCCTCTAGCTCTTGATAAATACAGCAGCAGTCTGTAGGCTGGCATGGCCATCTCATCCGGTCGACAAAGTAGCGGCCTAGGTTGTTAATATGTGGTTAAACCATAGGCCTATACTTCAGAAAGTCTGCCTATTGTCAACAGTTGTCCAACATGGTTTTTCACTTGCAACATTTGCTTGTAGAGGAAACAGATCAAAACGCCAAGGGTGGTAAACGACTTTTATTTCATTATTAAAAACCAGTCCTACATCCTTGAAACCGGGAACAACAGAGTGAACCGCACTTGAGAATCCCCTTTAAACCTTAAAAAGTCGACGGGAGACAGTCGTATTAAAGAGGAAGGATTGTAGCACGATTTCTACGGTTAAGAGAGAGATTTGTTTTTGCGAACCACAAAACACGTTCGTTAAGACGCACTCAATCAGGAAAAACTAACACGATCGGAAACTGTCATTACTATGAAATAGCTTTGGTTTGAAGATTCATGAAGCCCTTAAACCCAATTTTTATTTTTTCGTTTGTGCGCTGCAGGTACTGACTTAAGGTCTAATAAATATGAGTACTGATAGACAACAAAAACCATTATTAAGTCCTTAAAGTGAAGTCAAAAACAAAAATGATATTTAGTGTTCTTGGCGAGAAAAGTATTGAAATAATCTCATCCTTTTGGAAATTTTAATAATAACAAAGTAACAAAGAAAAAGACACCGTGTTTCTTTTCAAATTAGCATAATTAATATGTGTCTCATTATTCACACTTCCGAAGTATTTGTTTGCTTAACTACAAAACCGCTCACTCATACCTCTAATAAAATCGAGTGGGAGGTGTAAAACACACAAGCATTTGTTTATAGAATATGATAAATTTTTTCATCTTGTTTTAAAAGAGTCAAGGGGTTGGCTCTCAAATACTAGAAATTAAAAAATTCTAAGAATTTAGTCCTTTTAGAGATTTCGTAAAAGACATGCACAACCCGTTTTTCAAAATTTATGTTCTCTGTTTTAAACGTGCTTTCCGGTTCGTTTGTGTAGAACGCCGACACAAAAGTAAATATGAATGAGGTTTTTAGAATATAGATGTTTAATACTTGAGTTCAATAGTTGCACCATAAGTGATGAAAAGTTGTGTCAGACAAAATGCGTGTGAAAATTTTGCACTTGGAGACAAATGCGAAGAAGATTTGCGTGGGCATATATCTACGACGTGTAAAAAAATAAAAAATATATATCCCTCCATCATCGTTAGTATTAATCCAAAATACTAAAATATTTTGATATTACAGCAATATTAAAGCTTTTAAAAGTAAATCTTTGATAATTTTCATGTCCAGCAAAGATATTTGTAATGAAAAAGTTTATCACTTCAATCGATTCACGTCATGTCAAATCTCGTGGCCTATAAAATGATGCCTTTCGACGACGACGTTTTCATGCAAACCTATATTTGTTAAACCCTTTCACCGGTCAAAGACTGCAATTTTCAAGTAATTTTATGCTCATTCCCCAACAAAGCACGAAAGACAGCCGTGTAATAAATTTTGTAAAGCTAAATTATTTCTTATAAAGACGACATCGATTTGAGAAATGACAAGCGGAAAGTGGGTCTTCAAACTAACCAAAAACGCTAGAAATAGAGCTAATCGTTAAATCTGCAGACGAATTCTATGAGACACATAAAAACTTAATTCCGAGAATCTTGACGAAATCGATTTAAAGAATGACAATTAGAAAACAAATTTTAAACTGACTAAAAAACACTTGAAAATGAGCTAATCGTTAAATTTGGATCTATCAAGACGTCAAAATTTGTCAGGACTAAGTTTGTTCTTTGTGGAGTCACATTTCATAAAGAAATCAACTTTTTTGAATAACAAAAAGGAAGAAAACTAGACCGGCGTTTTTTAAGAAACAGGTTGTATAAAAAGTTTAGGCTGTTAACTGTGCATGGGTAGAGGGAATTTTACTGAGTTTTCGCTGGTTTATTATTCAGGCTTACAATGGCGGTATCTAAATAAAGCGTTTGATAGCAACTGTTTTAACAGCCATACAGTCGGAAAATATTTTGCAATACGATTCTTATTTCATATTTATCTGAATCAAAAGTACTGTGTTGCGTTCACAGTACAGAACAAAAGATTAGATGGCGCTCATTCTTTAATATCTTGTGTTTTACCTGAATCAAAACCAGTGCGTTACATTCACGATACGGGGAAAAAGATAAGATGGCGCTTACTTTTACTTACTTGTACCATTGCGAAACTCTACTTCTTTTAGAAAATCCGTTAGCTATTTGAACTGACTCTTGTTGTTACGCAAGATTTTCAGGCCTCGGGGAAATTGTTTCACATTACTCTTAAGAATTTTAAAAAAATGAAGTGTTTCGCAGCTTTTTATCTAAGACTATAAATAATATAGGAAGCAAAACAAAAACCAATTACAGTCGAGTTTGGCGCGAAAATGTCACATATCGTACAATACCACAATATTTCCTGATTAAAACTGCTCTCCTGCCGGAAATCTTAATTCGTATAAAATAGATTAAAGTAGAAATCATTGAAAGATAATAATTAGTTATCAACTGTTCATGTAAAATCGCAAATTTTACTTTTGTTCGCGTACTTGCTTTTTCTATAAAAACAACCGAGTTCTAATGAGCTAAAGTTTAAGAATAATTTAAGGACAGGCTGTGGTTTAGGCTTGCTAACAAAGGAAAATTCTTGATCGTTTGGAGCCGGCCGTTATATCTGGTTTCTCTATAGTGATAAGCGGATGAGAGTCTCTGACTCCCCCTGGTCATGGAATGATTGATTCATTCTTAGATTCTAGTAGAAGTCAGTTCTCGTATTAAAAGGAAAAACATTGAGGTCAACTGAGGAAACTTTGTCGGGAACAAAGAAATTTACGCAAACTTTTAATTTTTCGGAAGAGCTGAGATGTTAATCTCGGACGACCGGTCGAGTGGCAATAACGTTACTGAGTAAGCATGCCAACCAACTTGCCTAGTTTAACTGCATCGGTATACATCTTAAAACAAAAGATTCGGGCTGTATTTGTATCATTAAGTCTCTGATAACAACATGTATAGTTGAAGTTAGCCGTTTATTAAATACATCGACATAATGTGTTTAAAATTTTACCTCGGTGTTTTGGGTATTTTCGTGATCTAAACCACTCATAAGAACATACAGCGCATCATTGAAAACACTTTCAGTTTGTTAAAGTGGCCAAAAAATTCATATTGATCTTCATTAAAATGTGCTGATTCTTATAAACACATATGTGCAAAACTGTAAGTTTTTTACTCCAAAGATTCAACATGTCTTTATAATGTCTTCTTATGACAATAGTTTTCGCTTTGTGCAAAAGTACGCCATAGCATCGATGAACTGAGAAGCTTTAAACAATCTCCCTTAAATAGCGAAATTAAGTTTGGCAATACATTTTCATAACGTAATAACGGAATCCTGAAAATATTCAGTTGTTTAAACAACGTAATGAATTAAGATCACATGAAAATTTTAATAAGCTTAGTCGATAATGAGAGAGGACGAACAGTCAAATTTTAATCAATTTTGGCGGCTTTTTTACAGACGTTGTAAAATTAGACCATCTAGAAAAACAGAGAAAATTGCATTTTGTTTGTTGCCGCGCTACAAAGTTATAAATTAGAATTTTTTTTGACAAGATTTCGTTTTGGAATCGAACTCCCTAACAGAGTTTACTGCAATAAAAATGAATTATAATAAAATTCTTCTCAGATCAATTTATAACTTCGGTTTTTTAAGTACACTGATATTTTTAAAAAGTAATTTTATATAGTTGCTGAGTAAGGTATCTATAATTTCAAAACTTTTATATTTTTTTCAAGTTTACAGTTTATCCAGAGACATCGTGATTCTTTACGATGCAATAATCATTTTGGTGCATTGAGCTAAAAACATTTGAAGATCAATTTTGTTAATCAAGTCTGGTCTATAGCTAATTGAAACAGAGAATTGAATTGGGCTTAGTACTATTAGATATAGCGGCTTGGAAGAACTTGAATCATAAATTTGATGATGAAGACTTTTGAAAGTTGCATTAGCATTCTTTTCACGAAACTGCGAGTCTCTGATGGAAATCGAGTCTCCTGATGAAATAGTAATACTGATGAAAAAATTGACAAAAATTACGCTAAAAATTAAACCGCTTTCTAGTTATATAGTTATTTAGTTTAAGAAAAAAAACGTAGTCTGTCTACACTGAGTATATTTTCTAGTTCAGCGAGGACCACGCATTTGCTGCAATCCATCTCAAAGGTGCGCTAAGGGGCCAGTTTCATAGAGTTTGAACTCTGCCCTGTTAACTGGGTTCAAATTTCAGCCCTGGCCTCAATACAAAATCCTTATTAAATCAAATGAGCGATTACATAACAAAATTTTCAACACAGGGCTGAGTTCAACCCCGGAGTTGAAAAATTACATGTAATCGGCCACTAAATCCCGGTTTTCATATTAGATCTGTTACAGCGAGGAAGCCGACCTCATGCCGTCGGCAAAGAACAATTGTAAATACAATAACTGCACTTTGGAATGCATCAAACACAGCACCTGCACGCGTACTTGCCGCTAAATTAACACTACAGAAACCGAAGATAAGGCCGGCTCCATTAGGCCGTCTGGCTTGTAAAGGATTTAGCTTAGGTTTAGCTTTACTTAATTTGTTATACAAACAGTCATCAGCAATCTTGGCGGATGAACTACACTCTAAAACCTTTTCATACTAGACGAAGAAAATGCATTTTTTATAAGCAATGCCAAGATACAAAGTAAAGGTGCCAGGTTAAAGTTTTTTTAAACTCTAATAAATGGCAACTCTAATAAATGGAAAAATATCTCCGAAAAATTATAAAAAACAAGTCAGAAAAAATTGTTTTAATGCGATTTGTATCTTGCATCTCTGTAACGCTATACCAATAGCAGTTTAACAATGAAGCGTATAAACGACATACACTGCCAGCTGTAAACACCCACCTAATTCAAACAGATGTTTACTTTGAAAAAAAAGAAATAAAAATCTCATATAAAAGTACTAGTAAATCGTTTAATTGGTTGAGCCAAGATGACTTAAAAATGCACAGCGCATATCTTTTTCTTCAAAAAAGGCTATCTAAGTTTGTCGCTGTATAGGTTTAACCAGTAGCTATTGTTAATCCTGTGGTTGGGTGGGGTGCGTACAAAACCAACGAACTTCCTCCTCCTTGCATACGGGCCTGAAGTTAAAGAATTTGTACATCATCGCAAAGGGTGTCGACAGATTCATTTTAATAAAAGAAACACGGGTTGTTGAAAATTTCTAACGAAAAAAAAGGAGAATCAAAACATTTTCTGAAGACCACTTTAACGATTTGGTAAAATGTGGTAAGAGTGCGGCAAAACTAAAGCCCTGCGCAAATGGTTCAGCATTTGAGTTGGATTTTTCGACTGCGCGAAAAGTCTGGTATTTAATAGCAAGCTTACGTGGTAATGGACATTAGTAATAAATGAATGGAGGATGTACTGTGTTAAAATTGATTTGTCAGTGAACCAATACGAGAGTGACTCGTCATTACAGTGTATAACATAACGTTTCGTTACCCAAAGCCGACTCGAACAACACGTTCGTTCACCTGACAAATTAAACTACGAATTCTGGCAAAGCAATCCTGTTGAGATTTACGTGGCCAAACTATGTTTCCAAAATAAACAGCATTTAGGATATGAGAAGACATCTGGGCCGGGTTGTTCAAAGGTGGATTAAATTTAATCTTGGGTTAAACAAAAATTACAGCAGTTATTGCTTGTCTAAGGAAAAGATCACAGTTCAGTTCTTATTAAATACTGCTGAGATTTTAAAAGGAAACAACTAGTTAATCCCCAGTTTACAGCTCATGTCTGTCTGTAAAGTTGAAAACAAAATCATGGCTTAATATTTATTCCTGGGTTGGCGCTAATCAGCTTTTGAACAACCGGGCTCTGGCGTTTGGGTTTTCCCTTTTTATCACTTCAAAACAAAATAACTAACTAATATCATGCATAACATTAATTTTGATATTTTGTTCCAGAGATGACTATCAACAAGTTGAAGCCATTCTTATATTTCCCTCCACAAGTCAGTTTAACAGTAACCACATGCACACACTGCAAGCCTGTTTTTTAGAGGTGTTGCTGAATGGCACAAAAATCCCACCAAAATATCACAATAAAAAACACTAAATAATTTATAACTTTTGCTGTTAACTAATACAATCAATTGAAGAACATGTAATTCTTTTTTTCAATGTACACACTATCTCAAATTGGTCTGCAAAGTCTAACAGCGAGAACGAAGTACAGAAACAATCTTTTTGGTCCAAGTTTAATCACTGACCAACTTTCCATTGATTTGCACTCATAGTGCATTGTCTCTTGAGTTGGTTTCTTGTGATGGATGAAAAAAGGCTGGCTTTTTGTTTAATCTTATGTCCACTCCTGGGATAAAAGATGATTGCTCACGGTTGAATGGGAACGTTAAACAAAACACATCTTGAGCTTCCTTTTATTGTCTTGAACACCTTTCTGTTTCAATTAAACATTCTCTTACGAGAGCTCTTGCATGCATAATTCCTGTTAAAATGAAACTAATGTTAATGTTCTGTTGCAGCATTTCTTTCTTTTTGTTTGGAAAGGAAACTATGAACAAAAATTACCATTACAATCAAATATATGAGGGAGTATGTATGTTAACAACAGGTTTTGTTAATTTTAAAAACTAATTCATGCTTTGAGCACTCATTCTAAATCCCCACAAGATAAATGTTTCACTTTCTGTTAATCTTCTGTTGTCTCAGAATGTTCTTGTCTTTTAAACAATTTTTTTTTTCTCATACACCTCTATCATTTTATTTCCTTTTGTTTTTGTGCATACTATCTTATTGCATTATCTTGCGTTGCATCACTTATAATTAGTAACACTGTAGTGGGAAAAATTTTTAAACTGAAGTTTTGGACTTTATTCCCCTCATTCACACGAAAGATCACAGGCTCGGAACTTTGAATCCCTATGTTTTGC